>LIHB01000082.1:36281-120576 GCA_001297265.1 Mycosphaerella arachidis
AGAGAGAGAGAGAGAGAGAGAGAGAGATCAAATTTCGTGGAGAGCGAAAGCCTGCAATATCGTCCTCATGATCTGCGAGTAGTGACCCTCTTACCTCCATGATCATTGATTGGTTGGTCAGGGATACGGAATCGTGCCATCTGCTCTCCGCATGACCTCTGCGCGTAGCAAAGGCTATCTGCAGCAGCAGGGCGGCGCCCAGCAAGCGTTACGTACGAAAGGGCAAAAGACACTGTCCAGTTAGTGTCGACACGAAAGACGAAAGCATTGGCGAGTGCTCGAGGTGAGCCATGCTGGGGGTATCTGCGCAGCAGTCGTCGTGTTTAGCTTGAGATGGCGGGTAGCATCATCGATGAGACGGGTAAGCATTTCTTGGCGTTGTCGTAACGTCGCTGGCTAGCAGGCGGCGGGAAGAACGCAAGGTTAAGGATGATGGACCTAGGGTGCGAATGGGCGGCGCGCAGGTGCTATACTGAGTTGAACTTGGGAGGTATCTCTTTACGCCCGCCGTCCGCATTACGCGGCGGTCACCTCGATGGTCAGGGTCATTGTCGTTAGTTAGCGGCGAGAAGAAACGGCGTGGTGAATCGTCTCAAGGTGCGACTGCGAGCTACCGCCCCGTTCCCACCACCAAGTTCTCCATCGCGGATCCTAGCCGTCGCTCTTCCAAAGATAATGACAAGCTGAATCTTTACTGCACGTCGATGTCATGCTCAATGCCAGGCCCGTGTGCACTTTTTTTTCTTCAAGATTCACTCCCGAGCTTTAGGCGCGCGGCAGGGCGGGCAAGCAGCAACCAACTGGAAGAGTCGGTGAGCGAGATCTGGGTTCTTCGCACTGCGTCCACAACGCCCGAAATGCAACAAAATGTGCAAGAGATCGGGTCTCTGCAAAATTACCACTGACCAGGTCAAGAAAGTGTGAAACCGTAGTGCTCACTTGTAGCTCCACGTGAGAGAATCCTGGGATGCTATATGGGGTGCACCGGCAGGGAGTGATGTGCACGAGACAGCGAGAAAAAGCCTATAACGTGGCGCTGGAATTGCGTTGAGAGAAGTGAGATTCACTCGCCCATTCCTCGTCTAGCGGCATGATGGAGCCGAGGGTTGTTGTGAAGGTCTCCGCTCCGTTTGAGTATGTTGGACAAGGAGGCCCTGTGCCGTCCGGACACGGAAGATGAGGAGGTAGGCTTAGAAGAGCAAGAAGTCCAGCTGCTCGTGAACTCCTTCCTCGTTACAAGTGCTGCTGGGATGAAGCCTATCGCGCAAGACATACTCATAATGCAAGTCGGTGCTTTGTGACTTCTTGAGATGACGGGCGTACTCTGCTTCGCCATGATGTCGTTCCTCGTGCGTGTATAGCTTGGCGAGTGGGCACATCCCACGCAGTCATATACTAGTCGCTATTAGGAAGTGGAGGATAGCCGAATAGTCTAGCTTAGCGTGAACGATTATCTTGTCCAACACCGTCATGGTGAGCCCGGCAGGAATAGGCAATTGACGGCTCGAGAAATGGGTTACACAAGAGGGAAACAGCTAACGCGTCTCGGCTGGTGTGTTCGTTCAAGCAGCATATGTATTTGTCTCGGAGAGCTTCAAAGTGAGACATTGCTGGGGGAGGTCCTGGACCAGGTGAGATCGTTTAGAGCGTGCACCGGCGTCCTCGGGTAGCTCGCTGGGACGCCGTCGAGCTCGAATGAAGGTATCGGGTTAGACTAGCTCCCTCGCATTCTCGAAATGGCGATGCGCGCTACTGTAGCACCTGGTCTGCCGTATGCGTTGTCGATCTGGAGGTATCGCTCTCATTCAGCTTGATGTCATGACATGGAGAGCTGTAGATCGAGGCTACCTTATTGGTACTGCATACGCGTAGCATTGTAGGAACACCTAGCCCTGTGTCTGGAGGATGAGCATCGTCGATTGTTGCAAGAAATTGCATGGCCATAAGACCGAGCACGGCAGTTTGATGCCATCGCCGCGTTGTTGTCCACACGTTGCAGTCGAAAGAAGGTCCTTTCGGGGATCCTGCGCCGTCTCATTTCGCCTGTGGATCGCGCTTAGGCGACGATGTCCCTGGTTCGTAGTGAGCCTTCACGATGAGGTTCCTGCCATCCAGCGATCCCAGCGTCTTCTCCGGCCAAAGTGTCTTGGAAGGCCTGACTCCTCGAAGCACATCTCGTATTCACTAAGTTCTTGCTTGTTTGAGATGAGTCCTGGCTTGAGCTCGAAGCCATGCTCCTCAAGCGCCTGATCGACGTCATGCTCCAGTTCATTCTCGTGCTTAT
Source organism: Mycosphaerella arachidis (assembly GCA_001297265.1). Taxonomy (NCBI): domain Eukaryota; kingdom Fungi; phylum Ascomycota; class Dothideomycetes; order Mycosphaerellales; family Mycosphaerellaceae; genus Mycosphaerella; species Mycosphaerella arachidis. Next base: position 38,566 of record LIHB01000082.1, read on the forward strand.
ACAGTAGAACGACTTGACGGAGCCACTTGGTCTGCTCAGCTCCCAGGGAAACGAGCCAGTCGATGAAGGTGCTTTGGGACCAATCTTTCAACCAGAAAAGCGGTCTCCAGCACTCGAAAATGTTAAGCTGATAGTATAGGTGGAGAGTCTCAGCGCGCAGCTGGTGGGAGACGCGGGTAAGAGCAGGTGGGGGAGGCCTGTTGAACCGGTCCATGCGAATTGCTCTGTTTTGTAGCAATCTTACAGACTTCGTAGCTGTAATGTAGAGCCGCTCATTCGATGAGGCTGTCCATTCGGTTACGGCGTGCATCCAAATCTGCTCACGGATCTCTGCTGGCAGCTCCAGGAGCGGGCACCTTTGAACTGTCGTAAGAATTTGTCTCCTCGCAAAGTCGTGTTGCTGCATCAGGTCGCCAGCGGCCGATGAGTACGTGCCGTTGATCGGACTGCCACGATGGCAACCAGGATCGCTAGTCTGATGTGGCTGGCGTTGGTGGTCGATCGCCCTTCTATCGTTCGCATGCTCAAGATATTCGCCACCGCCGTCCCCTGACTTCCGGCGCCGTTTCCTCTGGCACCGCTCGTCCTCGGATGGCGAGGTGATGTCTGCCATACTGTTCGGCACGCTATACTTATCGGCATACGTGGACTCGTTGCCGGCCGATAGAACTTAGCCGTATAGATGAGGTGATATGTCTTGGTTAGGAAGGCTTCTGGAAGGTGGTTGACTTGAGCTTCCTCTTGGCGGCTTTCGGGACGACCGACTCTCTTCGCAAATGCCACCAACCCTCTTCGACGTGCAACGGCTCTCTGGCAACCTCATCTCTCATCTTGTGAGTTCCTGTTCAACCAGCTACCTATCGATTTCCACGACCGTCGTTCATTGCTACTTCGAAAACGCAATGTAGAGTTTCTGCATCGTCATCCCGCGCCTTCAGTCTGATGCAAGACCATGATGATCATGCTTCTTCCTCACCGCTTCCTTCTCTACGACTGAGCCGTATACAACCGTGCCGCTTTCCAAGGCCTCTCAAGGAACAACACTCTTCAAGGACATCCCGTCGCTAACGCGGGTATATCACGGCAGACGTCTTGGATACAACGCGAATACTCACGAAGGAACTGTGGCGGTCTCGAGATCAACGCAGGACATACACTACGTCGACACTCCTGACTCCTGTGTAGCGAGGCGATTCTGCAACAACCAGATCAATGCCGACCAGTTCTTCACTGGCTATCATCATTTGGGCCAAGCTGCATGTGAACTGCGACCCAGTTCTTCCACTCTTGACGAACATACTGTATCGATAAAAACGTCGCTACGTATAGACTCCTATGCGAATAAGAGATACAAGCTCACCGCCCGTCCGATTATCGGGCGTCCTGTCATCGCACGATTCGATGTATCAGGACACAACCGCCTTCAGAAGCCGCTCTCTTAGCGATATCAGCTTCACAACATAGCAGAATCCGCACCATGTCCGCCGAGTCAGTCGTAGGAGATTTCGCCGACGTTACTGCTTCAGCATAACCTTCCTGTCATGGTCCCACTTCTTCTGGAGTACTTCCAGAAGACGTTCCTTGCCAGTTTTGATCGGAGTAAACATCGAAAGTACTGAAACTAAATTTCCTACCGGCATTCCTTGCCTGTTTCCGCGCCTGGGCGTGGTGGTTTTTGGGTCCGCGCGGTGCCGTTTTGTGCCTCTGTACTGCGCAGATAGGTTGGACCTGGTCGCAAAGCTCTCAGTGCTGGCAACGCTAGTTCACCGTCTGTTTGGCCCTTCGTGACTTGGATCTCTTGCCCCAAGAAATATCACGCCCGTACACACCTTCAGCAGCAATGGGAGAAGTGCTTCATTATGAAATCCTCTTCTGTGCCTCGCGATTCGGAACCCGCTCCGGGATAAGGTTACGTGGGCCCGTTGCGAGAGCTTTCGAGCCCAACCCGTTCGGCAGAGTCACCGAACACGCTACAGTTTGAGTTCTTCTGACCTTTCCACAGTCCTTCTCTTGTGCCTAACAGCACCGAGAGTTGCCCGACATTATCGTGAGCCGTCGCAGGAAGGACCCAGATAGATTGCGGTACACGTTGGAGAAGGAATTCTCTGTCCCGCCTCCTTGCGTGATGTTGAGTCGATCAAGCTGCACGGTTTGAAGTTTGAAACTGCATCTGTACGAAAGTATCTGTGACCAGGTCGCGAACGTTCTCCGGGAGTCGTTTTCCAGCGCGGCAGAAGTTTCCACATCGAAAGACGTTTCAGGCTTGAGGGTTGCCCGCAAACAACAAGCAAGCCCTCATACAACACGCTTGTGGTCGCAAGGATGAGTGGGTGCATTTTCATTTCAGCGTCATACGAGAGCTGACGTTGCGAGTGACAGGATGCGGGCTAAGCTGCGAAGGTGATGAATTGAAGCAAAGTGGTAGGCTCGTCGAGGACGAAGTAAATAGAGAACGATGCTGGCATTGGCCATACGTATGATAGAGTTTGAAGTGACGGGTGAGCGTATGCAGGTGGTGCAGAAACGCTGTTACAAAGTAGTCTGGTGCAGCTTCGCGAGCGATGATGCATACGGGATATGTTCGGAGCAAGTCCACGCGCGTGTTCATGTACCAAGCTCGCTAAGCACCAGCGAACCGGACATTCCTTGTTTGAGTTATGATGGTGTTCATGTCGACACGACCAGGCAGCTTGTCAGGTTGCTGCATTGACGAGATTGATGTAAACATGCCTGCAGCGACTCTACGAGGGTGATGTGTTCTGTGCAGTCCGGCCCGCGACGTTGTCTGTTCGCTGGCCGAGATGCTGGTCGGTACACCACCAAAGGTAGGGTTCTCAAGTGTACGCGCAAATTCGAACCCCAAGTGCTGTGAGTTGATTGCTCTGCTCGAGCGCCTATTACCGGAGCTGCGCTAGCCGCGCGTGCAGAGATTGCAGTGCTCCAGGAGCTCTGCGGCGGGTCCTCTGTAAGAAGTAATGGATATGATGATCCGCGTTGGGGTTTGAGATGATGATGCGTTGCTAAGATGGATGCTGCTAAGCCGCTGGTAGGGGACGGAAGAAGCCAGCAGCCTCCAGACAGGAACAAGTAAAGTCACGCCAGCTCTGGTTGATGCAGACTGGGAGTCGGCGGCTGGCTCGTCTAGGCTTGCAGACGAGGACATGCTATGATTGTAGCGTGCTTGGTGCGGGAAGAGCCTGCACGACAACGGCGTGGTGGATCAGCCGCTCAGCTACCGATGGTGGTGATGATGCCTCAGGGTTGGTATCTTGTGAAGACCAAGGACAACGAGAGAGAAGGGGAGGCCCTCTCTGGTCGCTCGGCTGGGAGGGGTGGAACTGTGTGTTTTCCGCTGCACACGCAGCGCTCCCATGCAGCAGAGGAGGCTGTGGGCAGAGTTGAAGGTCGATAGTAGACGTGCGTGGGAACTTGCGGTAGTGCTTGTTAACTGCACGTGCTAGCGCCTGGACATGTTTGATTACGACAGCTCGGCGGTGGACCTTGCCAACACGGCGTCGGGGTCGTTGTCGCGGTCCTCGGTTGGAGGGACAGCAGTGACAGCACCAGACACGTGCGGTGGGTATTCGCAGCATCCCTCTCGTTCACGGCACTAGCCTCGCTCGCCGCCCGCCCGCGCCGCTTGGGTCGCGATAGAGTTTGGGCTTAAGCCCGCTTGCAGCGCGAACCCTGCAACTTGTCCACGCGCAGGGCTTGTTCACCAGCATGCACCTTGACAACTTCTTGGCCCTGGCCGCTGCCGTTGCGCTGCACCTGGCACCTGCACGTTGGCTGCACCTGCATCAGCAGCAGCATCAGCATCAGCATCAGCATCAGCGTCCGGCACAGACAGCTTTCTAGCACTCGGCCTACGCTCGCCTCTGGGACCACCGCCCTTGACTGTGTGACCTGATCGCTGAACTGGTCTGAGCAGGCTCTCGTGCGACGCCAGTGAGGGCATCCCAGTCACTGGCCGCCACTTGCCGCAACAGAAGTTATCAGTTGGCGCGCACTCCATCGATCGACCTTGACATTGTAAGTACCGCTTTCTGTGTATCCAACGTCCTATTTACCGGCGACACCGCGCCCACTTTCGCGCGACTCGGCGCTTGAGCTACACTCGGGGCACGCCTCACAGCTCGCCCCTCATTGACCCGGATGTCTGCCGCCGTGATGTCGAATTATTACTCATCGCAGCTCCAGGTGCACAACTGGATGCTGGCGCAGATGTCCCAGTACCCACCGCCGCCAGATGGCCAGCCGCAGCAGTACAATAACCTCTACCCGGCGCAGCCTGGCGCCCAGCAGCCGCTGCTCGACCCGGCGCAGCAGGAGCAGCTGCAATTCAGCAACCTGAATCAGCCCATCTACCCCAAGGTCGAGGGCCAGCACCCGGGCCACAGCCCTTCCAGCCAGCACATCCAGAGCCTGGCCCAAGAACTGCAGCACCATGCGGCCATCGAGGAGCAGCAGCATCGCCACATGCACCACGTCACGCACCAGATCCAACAGCCAACGCCGGTGACGAGCCACCCAACGAGCGCCGGGGGACTGTCCAACGCGCCCACGCAGACCCCGACACCGGAGCAACCGCAGAAGACGAATCGCCTCCGAAAAGCATGTGACTCGTGCAGTATCCGAAAAGTCAAGGTACGAGCGCACTCCAGTGTCGAGAGCAGCAGGTGGCGGAGCCGAGATTTCTAACTTGGAATTCACAGTGTGACGAGACTGGGCCCCCGTGTCGGGCGTGTGCGGCTCTCGATATCCCGTGCACCTTCGACCGACCTAGCAGGAGACGAGGACCGCCGAATCGACATGCCGAAGCCATTAAGCGCCGACGCCTGGAAGAGCAGCAGAGTGCGGCAGCATCGCCTGCCGGCATGTCTGGCACAACCAGCCCAGCATCACCCACACACGCTGCACAGGCTCTAGCAGCGCTCTCTGGTCACTCCTCTGCGCCGCTGTCGGCAGAGTCCATCTGCCCGATCGAGACACTGGATCTGTTGATCGACGACTTCTTCACCTACATCCACCCGCTCTGCCCATTCCCGCACGAGCCCAGTCTTCGCGAGGCGTGGAAGAGAAGAGAAGACCTCACCAACAAGTCCTTTTTAGCACTCCTAGCGTCGATGATTGGAGCCCTCGTTGTGTCCTTCCCGCGGAAACCACGACTACACCTCAAGGCGCAAAAGCGCGAGAATCTCTTCCCAAACCACATGAGCCTGGTACATAGATGCCAAAAGGTGTGCGCAGCAGCACGCGGTGCAGGCTACCTTGAGAGTGACAGCTTGAACGTGTACGACGCCGCTACCAGCTACTTCCTCGCGCTGATGGGCATTTACTCATTCAGATGGCGTCTGGGTCGGCTTTACTTCGGAGAGTGCTTAACCATCCTGCGAACTCTTGGCCTGCATAAGGCGAAGGCTCACGGCTACAACCAGATGGGCAACGTGCCTACCGCCATGGGTTCACACCACAGCGCAGAGAATGGTGTCGAGCAGAACCTTGACAACATTACTCTCGAGATGGGTCGCCGCATCTTCTGGACCATGTTTGTCAGCGTGAAGTCGATGGAACAGTTGGGTGCCAACTTCGGCGAGCTCGTCATTCCTCCGCCTACCCACACGGAGCCCTATCCTCCTCTGCCGGCGGAAGTCGACGACTTCTGCATCTACCCTACCCACACCGACGACCAACCTCCGGGACTTGTGCCCATGATCGCTGGCTTCAACGCAAATGTACGAGTTTACAGCTCCTACAATCCACTGGCCACTATGGAAATGGCGTGGGGCATTGATGCTATCGTCGACTGGGATCGTCAGAAACGTGTGCTCCACGAGTCTCTACGCCGCTGCAAGGGTGCAATGACCGACCTTCCCTCCGAGCTTACCGTTCCGACAAGCACCAACAGGGGCACGCCGAGCCAGAGCAACAGCAGCTTCTACCCAGCTTTCGCACAGCCTCAGCTCGTTAGAGACCCAGCAGCACCTGTCATGAGCCCATCTTCACGTGTTGCTCAGGAGCAGAGTCCCAAGGAGCGTCGTCTTTCTCAATACGAGATCCAGAAAGCAAACATCTACGCTTCAAGTCTGGCCACGCGTTCGTACCTGGTGGAGAAGTACTGGAACTTGACGGAAGCTCATCAGAGATCACGATCACAGACCAACCCCAGTTCGATGCCAAGCTCTCCTGGAGCGGGCATTACCGCAGCTGGCATTGATGGGATGATTCCACAGCAGCCAACCAGCCACTTTGACATGATTGAGCAAGAGATGCGCGAGGAGAGAGAAAGCATCGTCAAGGATCTTCTTATCGTGCTGGGCAGCATTGATCAGGTGAACATGGAGCCAAACGCCGACTCGTTCGTAAGTTATGGCCATCCACAGCACACTCAGCGCATCCGCTTACATCCATGGCAGACCATGAAGATCCGCTCCATCGCAAGCACTCTACTAGAAGTGCCAGACCAACGCAAGGGCCCACTGGCCACCCAAGCTCAAGAATACTTGAGCGCCTTCCTCAAGATCCTGATGAAGCTGGAGCGTGTCAGCCCTGCCAACAGCCACAGCGATGAGCCGGAAGATGAGGATGTCGAGCTCAGAAGCTGGGCAGATTTGAGAGATTACCAATTGAAGTTCGCGCAGCAGGGAGGTCTGCTTGGGTTGTCTTGAGTGCTTCTTGTACGAGGTGTCTGGAGGTATGATGCGCTGATTACTTGCTCTATACCCCATGGGCCAATGTGATATAAAGGCGCAGTGGGTGGTGGACGGAGTTCGACCGATTGACCATGGCCATGGTCGTCGACAGTTGCAGATTGTCGTTCAACAGGCCACTTTGACGTTCTGGTGCATGATCGGAGTTGTGCTTCTTCGCTCGGACTTTGGTTCATGCGTATGTGATCGACGAATGCATAGAATTTGATAGCGGCATAGTAGAGTTAGTGATAACACTTCGCGCTAAATTTTTCTTCTCCTTCTACATCTATTGATGCTTATGTCCCGCGTACTTTCCGAGGACAGCCTCAACACACGACTCCTTGATGCCGATGTTGTCTGGCTCGATGTGTACAGACCTGATCTTGCCATCCACGGTGACAATGGCACTTCGTGTGGAACGCTTGTAGCCGAATGATGGAGCGAACGGAAATTGCGTGCCCAACTGCTTGGAGACCTTGCTCTCCGTGGCAGCCATAGCTATCGACTTCGTGGCTACCTGAACTGCCGCATTGGGGTTCTAGGCCTTACTGAAAGCCGCTGGCACTTGGATGATCAATGCGTTGCCGCAAGAGAGCTCCTGGGCGAAGTTGACCTTCGTGTCAGGAGCACCCTCGAGGAGCTCAAGGTTTTGGATGGAATTTCCAGCCTCGGCTTGTGACATATTGCAAGAATTGTGTAGTTTTTAGTGATTTCAAAGTATCAAGTGCCATTGAAGGAGCGGGTCTGTTGTGTATATGTACCTACCGAAGAACTTGCACGGCGATGAGCTCGCTGTTCGACGTCACATAGAGGAGCTTGACGAGCGGGTGTGGGCGAAGAACAGACCACGGGAAGAAACACAGGACAAGAGCACCAACGTTGCTTCCACAACTTCAGCCTCACCTTTGCGCCGCGGTTCTGGTGAGATGCCCGCAAAAAAGCAAGACATGTGGCTCTACCTCAAATTAGAATATAGTAATTGTTCGCAAAACTTACTTTTAAGCTGAGACCAAGGGTGTAAATAAGGTTAGTAATAATATACTTGTTGTTAATATTTCCTAGCTATACTTAGATACATTATTTCTACCTTACTATTACTATAGATGATACATTTAGTATTATTATATTATATATATAGTACAATAATCCTCTTCTCTAATTAGCTACTCTTCCTTATTCTTACTGCTCTAATAATAGTTTATTATATAGTTTTAGACATAACTTACTACTATATAATACTTTTATATCTATTAAAGCCGGTCTTTAAAAGTAGATTACGAGATAATAAGCTAAATCTATCTTCTAAGTTAGTAGTAGTTATAAAAGCTATAAGTTTATGGTATAGGAGAGCTATAGCTTATCTATAGCTAGTATCTAAGAAATTATAGAGTATAATATACTACTATATAAAATACTATAATAAGAACATGTACATATGCCTTATAAAATCGAATTTAGGGTAGTGTTTACAGAAAGATGTAACTATTACTCTTTATACTTCACCTAGCACTAGTATCGCCTACCTACTATCTATTCGGCGTCAATCTTCAGCTTCAGCTCGCCATTGGGCATGACGCGATGGGTTATCTTTTTGAGTTCACCCGCCGTCCTCGTGAGCAGATAGCCGATCGCGCTTGCCAATAGCAGAGTCTATGTTTTCAAGGTCAGCTTGGCGGTTCATAGCAGCGTGCAGCGATTTGGGGAAACAGGGCCCTAAAGAGTACAGTGGCACGAAGGGGATGTTTCAAAGATCCAAATGTAGCAGAGCACTGCAATTTGGCAAGGCTCCGCAAGGACCGCTTCAAAGAAGCATTCTCAGGGCCGACGGATGAAATCCTGGAAGGTAGATCTAAGGACCGAAAGAGGAGAATCAAGCGAGGTGAATCCGCTCCATACAAAGCAGTTTTCTCTAGTTGTGGCTTGGTATTGACCAGATTCGAATGTCTTGCTCATGCAGAGGAACATGCAATGCACCCACGATCAGTCGCTACCGGCTTTATTACCATGGCGGGAAGAGAGGTGTCCTTGAGAGCACAGTCGCATTCTTCTCTACCCTGTCGTCGTAGCGCTTGTCGTATTACAATCGTCGCCGCACGATACACGCGAACTGCCTTGAGCAGCTCTTCGTCTGCTTGGTGACGTGGGTGGTTCCGTGGCAGAGAAGGCAGCGCAGCGCCTGCAGCAGAGTCCTCGTTCTCCCTTGGTGTGGTGTGCGTGCGGAGCGAGGCTTCTTTTTCCCTTGCGCTGCAGTGCCACTCCCATCCATCACCGGCATCCCGACCGATCAACGATTCTACCTGCTGCACATCTCCGCGACCCTTTCGCTACCAATATCATCCGCCGCACAGCCTCCAGGCATAGTGTATGGAACTTCGTGATCGATTGCAGCCCTGCAGCACTCACTCGTCTACGTACTACCAAATCGACATCACGCCGCTGCGCTCGACGACCAGCCCACCGCCGAGGCTCTCTCCCGCTATTCGTGCACCCTTCGCAGATGACATAGCTTGTGCAGCGCAACGAGCTGCAAGCATCCTAGTACTGTACGATACGGCTACGAGAATAAACTGAGATACCGCGAAGCGCGACGTCGACCTGGACCTCGACGACCCATTACCGCATACAGTGCCGCCCGCGCATGACCTCGACATAAGGATTCCTCGATCAGTGCCGCGACCATGGACAGCCAAGGCGGCTCGTCCGCCAACAACAGCAGCGACTTTGTATGTCAATGCCATAGGTGGTCACTGCGCGCCAATCGCAAACAATTGCTAACGCGCTCCAGGTTCGCAAGCTGTACAAGATGTTGGAGAATCCGCAAGACGAAAGTGTAGTCCGGTGGGGTAATGAGGGCGACAGCTTCGTGGTGCTGGAGAACGAGAAGTTCACGAAACACATTCTGCCAGTATGAGTCCCGTTGGAGGTGGCATACAGATGCGCCATGCAGCTCCCTGCAGGCCTTAGGCTGATGCTCCTCGCAGAAACACTTCAAGCACTCCAACTTTGCCAGCTTCGTTCGCCAACTGAACAAGTACGACTTCCACAAAGTGCGGCATAACAATGAAGAAGGAGGGACCTCGCCCTATGGCCCAGGAGTGCGTATCGAGTTGACTGCCATGAGATTGAGGGAATGTGCTCACACTATCGCAGGCATGGGAGTTCAAACACCCCGACTTCAAGATGAACAACAAAGACGCCCTCGACAACATCCGGCGAAAAGCACCTGCTCCTCGAAAAGCGAATGCGATCGCGGATGACATGGTACCAACCCAGCAGATGGATCTAGTCAACACACAATTGGTTGCAACACAACAGCAATTACAGCAGCTGCAGGAAAGATACAACGAGCTCAGTATGCATCATTCAATGCTGCTGCAGGAGCTGATCGGTGTGCAAAAGACGGTGGTCAATCATGAGCATGTGATGCAATACGTCATGAACTTTCTGAACACGGTGGACGCGCAACGGAGGCGTGAAAGCAAGGTTCTGACCAACAGCAACCCCTTTGCACAGACGAGCAATGCTCAAGCGAATGGCACAAACACGCCAGGATCTCAAGCGAATTCTGTGCCAACGGTCGATGAGGATGCGCCGGCCTCGCCTCTACAGCATGCGTCAAAGCTTCTGAACGAAGTGAATGCAGACCATTTACTCAACACACGGAATCTGGAGCAGATGAACGAAGCACAGCTGCGCTCAAATCATGCCCTTACAACTCCACCACCAGATCTGGCACGCAATGGCACACGATCATCAAGCAGAGGAGCGCATCCACATTCGGCAGCATCATCGAGCTCAGCCGGCGGCTACGATCTCGACACTCTGGTATACCCTATCGGCCACACGCAAGGTATCGACCCTATGTACAGCGAGCACGTCAACAACATTCCCTACCCTATGCCTTCGAAAGGATCAGATGGCAACTTCCAGCCACCGCCTGTGCCTGAAGTGCGGAAAAAGAGCACCCAAGTCGACCCTGGCTGGATCAGGCAACCTCAGATTCTGCTCGTTGAGGACGACCAGACTTGCAGACGTATTGGCGGCAAGTTCCTATATGCGTTCCACTGTTCTATTGATAGTGCTGTAAGTGAATATGCAATTCTGAAACAGGTACCATATGGCTGACACGAGGTAGCTCGACGGTTTGGAGGCTGTGAACAAACTCAATTCCGGTGCCAAGTATGATCTTGTCCTGATGGACATCATCATGCCAAACCTGGATGGTGTATCCGCAACACATCTCGTCCGACAATTCGACAACACAACACCCATCATTGCTATGACCTCTAACATCCGGAGCGACGACATCTCCATGTACTTCCAGCATGGTAAGCTTGAGATACACAACCTCACCGCGAGCCACACTAACTTTAGATAGGCATGAACGATGTCTTACCCAAACCATTCACGAAGGAGGGCTTGCTCAGCATGTTGGAGAAGCATCTATCACATCTAAAAAAGCAGCCAGGCTCTCTCGAAATTATGCCACCGCCACTCAACTCCGCGAAACGAAGTTTGAAGAGCGAAGACTCACCAGCGACATCACCTGCCGCCGGAAGCAATTGGAACTCACCTAACCAACTCACCGCTGGTTCCCCAGCAGGAAGCGGTATGGGCGAGGAAAACTACATTACAGCTGCGCCGTACGGTCAGCCCGCCATGCAACATGGCCAGCCACCGCATATCTACGCCACCACGCCTCCCGGAACACTTGCGATGCCACCACGGCCAGGCCAGGCGCCCATGGTCCAAGGGCTGCCGCCCCGGCGAGACATCTCGCAGATTTCTGGTGGTCCTGAGTCAGCACAAGACGGGAAGCGGCCGATGTACGCGCCACCTCCTCCAGGTATGATGGGCCAACCGTTACAACATCCTCTACAACGGCCGCCCGGGCGATGAGTAAGCGCACATGTTTGAATGTTAGTGAGAAGAATCTTTGTGCATGTACAGATGTAGATATCTCGCACTTGCATTGACATGTTCTGGGGCGGCATGTCGTGCAGTTGTTGAGCAGGCGGTATGTGCTGGTGGTTTTTGTTGCGATTTGAGAGGCATGCGTCTGCAATTGAGGTGACGCCAGATCTTTGAAGTGATCTAATCAAACTCTGTTGGCGGTTTGTGGGAACGCCAGGCATGGCGGCAGTGAGGTGGACCGCTGGGAATTGTTTTCGTAGTTCAGCCTCGGTAGGCCAATGGAAGGCTTCGAAACTGATTGTTTGCATGAAGTGTGGTGCTTGTACTGGTAAATGCTTGTGAAATCTTGTGCACGTGTCATAAGTTTTATGCACATGAGTCACGGGCTTTCCCTGAACTGCGCCTTCGATATTTGCCCAGTCACAACATCATCTGCAGCAAATTCGGCTTTTGCGTAGCTCTGCAGGCGCATCGAAGCGACTGTTAAATATGCCTCCCAAAAGCAAAAAGGGCGGCGCAAACCAAGGCAAAAAGGAAGAAGAAAGGCAAGAGCCATTGCAGGCCGTACTCTTCTGCGATGCATATGAAACACGATTCAACCCGTTCACAATCGAGAAACCACGGTGCCTGCTACCACTGGTTAACACACCTCTGATCGAGTACACGCTACAGTTTCTGGCCAGTGTCGGCCTTGAAGAAGTCTACTTATACTGCGGCAACCACACAGACGCCGTCGAAGAGTACCTCCAACAGTCGAAATGGACAAGCATCACCTCACCTTTCTATCTCCAGGTGATCCGCAGTAACTCGAGATCTGTTGGTGATTGTATGCGGGATCTGATGAGTAAGGACCTGATTTTAGGCGACTTTGTATCAATTTATGGAGACGTCGTGGCGAACATACCCCTTGAGTCAGCACTGGCTGCACACCGTGCTCGGAGGGAGAAGGACAAGAAAGCGATCATGACCATGGTACTTCGCGAAGCAGGTGAGGTGCATCGCACGAAAGCGCAACACATCCAACCTACTTTCGTATTGGACTCGACCACAGGGCGATGTGTGCACTACGAACAAATTCGATACGGTCAGAAGGCTACGCTCGACATTCCTGGCGAAGTCTTGACAGACTGTAATGAACTGGAGATTCGAGCCGATCTGATTGACTGCGGTATTGACATCTGCACACCAGAAGTACTGGCACAATATCAGGACAATTTCGACTGGCAACTACCGAGAAGTGGTTTCTTGCGAGGTGTCTTGAAGGACTTCGAGACATTCCAGCTTACAATACATACACATGTCATCAACGAAGGATATGCTGCTAGAGTCCGCAACCTTCAATCGTACAACGCCATCAGCAAGGATGTCATCTCGAGATGGGCATACCCGATAACTCCGGACACGAATCTGGTCGCTGGCCAAAGCTTCCAGCTGTACCAGGGCAATGTGTATCGAGAAGATGGTGTCGTACTATCGAGGTCGAGCGTTGTCGGCCCCAGAGCAACTCTCGGCAAAGCCACATCCGTCGGCGATCATACCATCATCACGAACAGTGTCATCGGCAGGAGGTGTGTAGTTGGAAAGCGTGTGAAGATCGACGGAGCGTACATTTGGGATGATGTCTACATTGGCGATGATACAATCATCGATACAGCAGTCATTGCAAATGAAGCCTCGATAGGTAAGAAGTGTGTTGTCGAGCCCGGTGCACTGCTGTCCTACGGCGTCAAGATAGCAGCTGGAACCACCGTTACTGGCGATCGGAGGGTGTCGAAGCTCAAACGAAAGCGTGGCCTTGGGAAGGAAGAGACCGACCAAGCTCCAAGCGATCCATCTATTGTTGGCGAGGACGGCGTTGGCTTCCAACTTGAGCTTGATGAGGACGAGGAAGATGTTGCCGAAGCTCTGCTGCTAGGACTACAGAACATGGACCTGGCAGTCGACGACGTCTCCACATTAGACTCTGATGAAGAGCACCATGATGATGATGATTCCTCGTTAGGACACGTCCGTACCAACTCACAAAGTCACCGGAGCGATAGCTTCGCCTCGATCGAATCTGATGGGAGCGGCATGGGCAGCAAGGCTGCAGCGGACTTTAACAGAGAGGCAGTGAACAGTCTTTTCGATGATCTACGGCAGGGCAGCTCACCGCACACTATGCAGCTCGAACTCAAAGCATTGCGATTGCAGAGCAATGCGACAGACAAGCAGGTTCAGAAAGCAGTGGCTACGGCCTTCAGCAAATGGGCTGCCAATCTCGTCGAGAGTGATAAATCACCCAAGGACGCTGTCGCAGCACTCATACCTGGCTACAACCAGCTCATCTCATCGTGCGTGAGCACTGAGGACGAACAAGCAGAGTTCCTTCTATTTCTGCAGACAGATCTCACGCATCGAAACCAAGGGGAGAAGATCTTGCTGCATCTAACGACAATGATGGTGCAGGAAGATCTAGTGGAGGCCGATGGTGTCGAACAATGGTGGGAGGACCCAAGAAGTTCGGCTACTGAGCAATTGCAAAGTGTAAGGCAAGATACACAGAAGCTGGTGGAGTTCATCACTGCAGAGGACGACGAGGATGATGATGATGATGATGAGAGCGGGACGGAAGACTCTGAAGATGGGTGATGTAGAAGCTCAAGCAAGGACAGTGCATAGCATACTATGGTATGAGTACAATATATGACTAGAACCCAGATCCGGTGCACCAACTGCTAGCTTTTGTCCTCATTCGACAGACCACTCCCGTATATGGCTCTGCTATAGAGTATATGGCTCTGCTATAGAGTATATGGCTCTGCTATAGAGTATATGGCTCTGCTATAGAGTATATGGCTCTGCTATAGAGTATATGGCTCTGCTATAGAACGCTCGTGCCTCCGCTCGAGCTGACCAGAGGCTCGTATTTCACAAGCTCGATGGATTAAGCATTACTGCCTGCACACCTGCTTCATGAGGATTCACTCACATTGAGAATGCACATGAACTGGACTCGTCTTGTGTTTGAAACGCATCCGATGAACGCCGGCTTCGTGGCCATTCACCGTTGGAATCTGCGTGACGCTTTCGGAAGCTTAATCCGTGCGTGGGCGTGGCTAGCGCCGCTGCCTTACGTCAGCCGCGACCTTCCCCATCAAGCCATGTCCTCTTCTCTTCGCCGCCTGACAACACGACAAGTCACTTCCACCTCGCTCCTGTGACTCGGAGATCTGCAGGCTACCACTAACAACAATTCCCACCACCTGTCAAGTCACCGCCGCCTGCACGGAGCCGAGATAGCACCGCCACGCTCGCGTCTTCAAAGCCGGTTGCTTCGTCGTAGGCGAGGCAACCGCAGCATCACCCACCCACCACGTCTCCGTCCACGCGCAAAAGGAAGCTCGACATTACTACTACCGCCCACTCCCTCGCCACCGCCACCGCCACCGCCGTGCCACATACCGCCCAGCCCGAGCCTCTGCGGAAGGCCAGCAAGACAACGCACGTCAAGGACAAGGAAGGAGTGCTCGTGGACGCCGCTCTGCCGGCGACCCCGCAGACACTTGCATCCGACAAGCAGATGGACTCCGACGACGACTTCAACAGCATCGCCTCTTCGCAGGACCTCGAACTGAACGACGCCGACAGCAGTGTTGATTTTGGTGCAGCGGGTGAGCACATCGTCATCCGGTCACGGCCGATTAGCACGCGAGATATGTTTCACTGACTGCTTATATAACACTAGACTCCGACATCGAGATCGAGGACGACTTCCAGGACGACGATGGCGCCTTCGATACCAAGGGCGAGGACTTGAAGCCGCAGCGCCGCTTCTTCGAGGTCGACCACCAGGTCTACAGCCCGCAGGACATCCAGGCGCAGCAGGACCGGCAGGTGGAAGAGGTCGCGAATTTGCTCGAGCAGCCGCACGAAGCTACTGCGATCTTGCTCCGGTACGGGAAATGGAACAAAGAGCGTCTGATCGAGCAGTACATGGACAACCAGGAAGTGGTGCTGGACAAAGCCGGATTGGGGCAGGACATCACAACACACCCCCCTCGAATAGAGACAACAGAAGGGTTTGTCTGCGATATTTGTTGCGAGGATGAGCCGGGGCTCGAGAGCTTCGCGATGAAGTGTGGACATCGCTTCTGCGTCAACTGCTATCGGCATTACCTCACACAGAAGATTCGGGAAGAGGGCGAGGCGGCGCGGATCAAGTGCCCTGGCGATGGCTGCAGTAAAATTGTGGATGCCAGATCGCTGGAGCTGCTGATACCGTCCGATCTGACAGACCGCTACCATGAACTTCTCATGCGGACCTACGTCGACGACAAGGACAACCTGAAGTGGTGCCCGGCACCGGAGTGCGTCTTTGCGGTCGAGTGTGGTGTGAAGAAGCGGGACCTCAACAAGGTGGTGCCCACCGTACACTGCGACTGCAAGCACTCTTTCTGCTTCGGCTGCACGCTGGCGGACCACCAGCCTTGCCCGTGTGCATTGGTCAAAAAGTGGCTGAAGAAGTGCGAGGACGACAGTGAGACAGCAAACTGGATATCAGCTAACACGAAAGAGTGCCCCAAGTGCAACTCCACGATCGAGAAGAACGGTGGCTGCAACCACATGACTTGTCGCAAGTGCCGGAACGAGTTCTGCTGGATGTGCATGGGCGTGTGGTCAGAGCATGGGACAAGCTGGTACAACTGCAATAGATTCGAGGAGAAGAGCGGGTCAGATGCTAGAGATGCGCAGGCTAGGAGCCGGCAGTCTCTCGAGCGCTACCTACACTATTACAACCGTTACGCGAACCACGAACAGTCTGCCAAGCTTGACAAGGACATCTACCACAAGACCGAGAAGAAGATGCAGCTGCTTCAAAACCAGTCGGGCCTCTCTTGGATTGAGGTGCAGTATCTCGAGGAAGCTTCGAAGGCGCTACAAGAATGCCGGCGAACTCTGAAGTGGACATATGCTTTTGCATACTACTTGGCACGCAACAACCAGACCGAGATCTTCGAGGATAACCAAAAAGACCTGGAAATGGCGGTCGAGAACTTATCGGAAATGTTCGAGAAGCCAACCGATGCTCTCGCGGGTCTCAAGGTTGACATGATGGACAAGACATCTTACTGTATGAAGCGTCGCGTGGTCCTCTTGGACGACACAGCCGAGAACCTCAAGGAGGGTGAGTTTTGAGCCTGAAGATTTTGCCCCATTGTACGGTCACTAACATCTTTCCAGGCAACTGGGATTTCAATGTTGAGCTCAGCTAGTCGTTCAAGCTGGCAAACGAAGTGCTTCGTCGTCCTCAGTACCGGCAGATCCAACACCGTCAAGACCGACGCCATCCGAAACAGGATGGGCCTTTCCGCTCAGACGGGCAAACGATGTTGGACAAAGAATCCTGAACCACATATCGGGGCTCAAGCAGAGCATGTAATGACGTCACTTCACCTTTCCTCCCTTATCATAACGAGCATGGCACGGGGCATTTTGGCGTGACGGGCGTTTTTCGGAGCAACTACGGAAAGGGTGTGCGTGTTATGGGTCGCGATGGCGCGAAGCTTACAGGCAGGCGGGCACAGGTCAAGGTCATGGCTACTGGAGCTGGATGGAAGTGATGATTATGCTAAGTCTTCTCCCGACCATGATGAATATTCTATGCAGATCTTTGCAGTGTGCAAGGCAGAACATGCGGCATACCTGCGTACTGAACGATACATAGGACTACAGGCATAGCATAGCATGGAGTCGAGAAGGGACGACGTCACAATGTGAGGTAGAGCTTCATTTCGTAAGCACCAGTGGCGATCCTGATCGAGATTGTTACCGAGTCACTGGGTTACTTGAACTCGTAGTTATCGTTGAGTAGTGATGAGGTTAACTCGAGCCGCCTCGGTGTATTTTCATTGCGGAGTTAGAGAGGTACGCTTGTCGTTGTCTGGAGTCGTACTCCGAGTAAGGGGACCATTCACTCACAGCTCATGCACAGGACCGATGGCTCAGCAAATCGACGTCACAGCAGAAGCATTGAATCTCGCCACTGGCACTCTTCGAAGTCCAACCTGCTCCATTTCTGGCTCGAAATTGTTTCATGCGGTAGCAAGTGCGTCGCAAGGCAGCGTCGGTGCAAGAAGCAGCTTCACGATGTTCGGGCAAATGAGTAGATTCTTCAGTCACCATATGGAGTCCTTCACTTCGAGATGTGGTGGCGTCTTACGTTTGCCTATGCAGACAGTCCGCCTAGCATCAAGAACGTCTCTTGCACACTCTGGCATACGAGCCTGAGGCAGACAGGCAGGATGTTTAGTGAGAACGTGCACTGGATACTCGGAGCGAGAGAGAGAGAAACGGTGAGCGATTACGGCGACCAGGGAGTCACGGTCACGCGCGTCGTTGTCTTCGGTCCGAGTGCGCGTTCTGCTCCATGGTCGTATCAAAGGACGCGTGCTGCGCTGGCTTGTACTTTTGCATTTGTCTTGCCATGGTCGAGCTAACGAGTCGCGTTCTACCACACCGCTCGAGTCTTACATGGTGTGGTGGAAGCTTCTTCAGTGCTGTCGTATACCAAATAGACGAGGGACGCGGGCTTCGTAATCGTGATGGGTCACAGTAGTAAGATGGAGGGAATTCTCAGCGATGGTTTGGCGGTCGGTGAGCGCCTGTCCTTGTGCTCCCGTTGCATGAGTGCATCACAGGCATGTCCTCGTCCCTTACCCTTTCACCGTGCGATGGTTTCTGGCTGGTGGGATGGTCTGCCCTTGAAGATGGCCTGGTCTGCTGGCCTTCGCCGTGGTCCTGGAAGAATGCAGGTGCAGGAACAGGGTGTAGCGAGAGTGTAATGAAGCGAAGAAGGGTGGTACGTTCTGCGTGGGGACCCCGCCCGAGGGCGTGGTCCTAGTAAGTGAATGAGCTTGAAACGACCACGGTGCCTGAGAGGACGGAATTGAAGATGAGGGAAGGCTAACGGTCCTTGTTCATCGTAATCGAGAGTTTGTTCTAGAAGGATTCTGCTGGATTGGAGTTTCCCGTTGATACCTGGATGGTGACTGGCCTTCTGGTCGGGGAGAGGAGACAAGCTTCTGCATGGCTTCCTGGTCGAAAGTAGAGTGCCACGGTATCATCATCATTCACGTACAGTTCTCCTCGCGCTGGCTTTGGTATTACGTTGCAGCTATGCCGGCGCTCGCAGATGCAGACATGCCCTAGGGAACTCATCAAGGGTTGAAGCCAGAGTTCGGTTTCGATACTTTCCATATGTGCTCATACCGCTTGACTGCTTCCTAGGTCAATCCTAGAGACGCAGCAATCGCGTCGATTCCAGGCAGAGCGAGGAATGGCTTGCTGTACGCGACGAGGCTGACCTAGACTTGCTCGCACATGTGTTGCGATTGCGTGGCAACCACCACACGACGTCAACAAGGCTGATGTCGGTCCTGCATCCTGGTGCGGATCTTCTCGACTCAAGTTGCATCTTGGTTGGACAATATCGTGACCAGCACGATTGGATGTTTGAGCGGTGATTTAGTCTCCAAGGCATCAACCAAGCCTGCCTGTATCCATGGACTGACCGGTGTTGGCTCCAATGTGTGTTACATTCAGCCTTTCAGGCTTGTCTGTACATACTGGCAGTACAGCAACACATTCGCATGGCGCTCATCTGCCGTTTAAAAAGGATGCGGGGTGGGCCTCGAGGGTTATCCTGCGTCGTAACGGTCACCTGCTGCTCAATCATTCCACTATCAGTCCAACGCCAGAGGTTGAACGCTCAAAGTAGGATGTTGTCTCACGTGTGGACCTCCAACGTGTGACATCGGCCGCACGTGTCGCAGGCTACCAATAACAAGACCTTCGTGATCCAGGTATATCGCTGTCATTCTAGGCCTGTGGTCATCCTCCTTGGGGGTTCAAGTCAATCATAACCAGGGCTTCTAGAGGACTTCTCGAAGCTCGTTCTATCGCAGCACAAGCAAGCCCATCATGAAGCCGAAATTCCGTCCGGAAGACGACATCCATCCCATGTCGGCTTCCGAGTTCAAGATGATATCTTATTCTGTCTAGCCCAATTGGGAAAGATATAATACTGGTATTTATGGTCGCTGACTCGTTGTCGTGTTGTTCTGGCCTTGTCTGAACATACCCTGGATCTGACCTAAGGCTACCCTCTCGACTCCATCCGATGGGCACTTCAAGGGAATGTGGCCAAGAAGGGGCTCTAGGCCACTCCGGTTGATCACAGTATCAGGATTACGCCAATGTGCCAAGGATCATAATTCACCGCCATAAGCACGCAATATATCGGTATTTTGGCACCCCTGATCCCATGCCACCGTGTACACCCCAGCCTTCCAGAAGAACTTGTCGAAGTTCTCTCCTGACCGAGCTCAATACGAATGCCGGGCCCGACCAATCCTTCCAATTCACGTCTAGAACACTCACACAACCCTAGGCATAGTTCATGCATCTCCTGTCTTCTGTCTATTCCTAATTAAGAAGGATGTATTCACTTCTAAGCGTGTACTACCTCGTGTAGCCTCTCTTGTTTGTGAAGTACCTACGTCGCTCCCTTCTTAGGATTAGTTATACTACGTCTTCTACGTGTATAGACGCGTATATATAAGGTACTTCAAGAGATATAGAGGGAACAACGCCTCCAATTTTGACTAAAAAGGTAAAGCGTAGGATCAAGGGATATAAACACTATGCCTAGGGTTATATACCGCGATGACAGACGTACGGGGACGGGGCTCTATTAGATCAGACCGTGTGCGCTCTGCAGCAACACTCCTCACCACTAGTTTGCTCCACGCCGCGCCCACCCATCTTCGACTTACTCACGCCAACCTCCACGTTACACACCCTTGCACATGCCAGTAATCTGTCGCTGCTTCTCGTGTCGGCCCTGATTGGATTTCTGCTACCCATTTGGGTAAACGCCCGCGCAGCCTTGAAGCCGGACCCGAGCGTGATCAGGTGCACTGCAACGCAGCTCAAATTCAGGGCCTCGTCGTTATGCGATGTGCTTGAGATGTATGCGTCGTGACGGATCGCGAGGGAGTCGTGCATATCTGCTCTTCGATATCCCGCCAATGTCGTATTTTGGAGATCGATTGTGTGATAGACTGGCATGTCGACTGCAGGTCGCTCGTTTGATGTTGCGGAACCAGCAGAATGGACCGAGAAGATAGTCAGTGAACTCACTGCCCCTACATTTCGAGACAAACCTTTTCTGTAGCAACAGCACCCATCTCTGCTCCAAAGCCACTTCTTCTCGACTTTGTCTTGCTGTAACCGCCAAGCCATGTCTTCAGCTTGTGTCGAGACCGCGGCAGAACAAGCTGTAGCTGGCCGTCACTTGGACATTTGGGTACAGCAGACTATCAGCATCGTTTCGGAAGAGATCGTCGATACCAGCGATGACAAGTTTGAAGCCCCAAGCCGGCCGGGTAACGAGACACAATGCATAGCAATCTCGCTATCCAGACCGGTCTGCAGCACGGAGATCATGCTTCGGACAGCCAACACCACTAACCGACCGAGAGTGCGATATCCGGAACATCCTGGCCACCATCAAGACCACCAACATCAGCAGAGCCAAAGGCTTGTCCGAAAATCATGTAATTCGTTCAGCTCGTCAAGACTTGGACAATTCAAGGACCGGCTCCAGCGAAAAGCACTACCAAACCATGCCACATAACAATGATGGCACCCGCAGACCGCAGAAGACTTCACTTGTTGTGCGGCATGGCTGGAGTGAGGGCATGAAGTAGGTTCTTGCCTCATGCAGCGGCTTCGGCTGGAAGGCATTCCGCAGGAACCTCCGATGGCGTCGAGGGTACCATGGTTGCGGTCGCAGACACGACCTGCATACAGTGTAAACGTCGCAGAACACTTTACCGTATGATGGCTTCCGCCCTTCACGTCAAGACCATACGCATAGTTGATCAGCCGCACCATGTCTCAACCGATCCTGCTGCGTCCAGAAACACCTCGTGGAGAGGTCGGGCCCAGTCTTTCAGTGCTCATCTTGCCTCGCCCACTACTCAGCCCTTTCCTCCACGTCCAATACCTGGGACAGCCATTCATTATGATAGTCAGAAGCCCGGATTGACCATCAGGCCAACGATGAGCCCTCGCCTGACAGTGTCTCTGGGCGCCAGCCAGACTATAGTGGTTGCAAGAGAGGTCGGCGAACCCGGCACATACGAAAATGTCTTTCTTCGCCGTTGTGCTTTGGACGCTGCACCAGACGCCTGTGCTTGACCACCATGCGTCGATGATGATGCGTTGGAAGAAGATATCGGCGTAATCCTGACGAATTCGCTTGTTCACGGCCAGAAGCGCTGGACGACGAAAATGGGCGTCAGCCAGGTCCGCAAAAGTGGCAATATCGTTCGTGGCTACGAACTCGTAAATGAGGTCCAAGAGCTCAGCCGGTAGATGATACATCCTGGGTGATGAGTCGCTTGGAAGCGCGAATGAATGGATGGAAAGTCGTTGGTGCAAGGGTGGATGTTTTCGAGAGAGCCCCGCCACCGGGTTTTGGTCGACACTGTACCCAGCCTCGCCCAAGCAACGCCGCCAACGCGTACTGTACGTCAGGAACGACTCGGACGCCTCCAATTCCTCTTCTGCGCGCACACTCTCTCTGTTCGCTACACTCGCTACATATAACAACATCATCATCATCAACAACACATACACAGCAGACATCCACTCACTACTCGAGCATTTACTGTACACTTCCTGAACGGAACTCTCACATCGCGCCCGAACGGCTAGATCCATATCCCTCCCACCTTCCGAAGCCGGTGCTCGTCGCCCCACCAACAAACGCCAACACGACCCGCGACTCGAGCTCTCCGAGCATCCCAGCGGCGAGCTGCAAGTTGCAGTCGCAATCGACGGCAACGGCACCGGCAACGCGGACTCTGCCAGATACAACGAGAATTCGAGCAGGAAGGGACGATCTGCTATAACATCAGCAACATACACGGCTGCCCGCAGCTGCCTCCGGGCATAATGCCGGCTCTTCCGTACCACGATCCGACCTTCGAGACGGATGCGCGCGCCTTCGACATGCGGCGATTGCGCCGCGCAACAGATACCGTTGGGCAAGCACTTTCGCATACCGCTCGCGCACTACTAGACCGAATACCTCTGAACCTTCCCAAAAGACAGAGCGGCGGCGTCCTCGCGATACCCACCCAATACCAAGGCATCGATGCTGGACCAGCGCCCGGCGCGGTGGCTGGAATCGTCCTGGGCAGCATCGCAGGCTTCCTTCTCATCATATGGATTCTGTGGGTGGCCAGCAGTGGCACAGGCTTCATCCGCTCCAGCAGATTGACCGAGGAGGACGTTGTTGTACGGCGGAGATCGCGGAGCAGAGGCACCCGGCGCAGTCATGCGCGGACAGAGATGACCAGCAGAAGTCCAAGGCGCGAAAGAGTCATCCGACAAGAGCGAATAGTGCGAGAGAGCGTGCCTCCTCCACGGCAGCCAAGTCGCATACGAGAGACGGTGCTGGTGGACGACATGCGTGGGCCTCCAGAGCGAAGAGTGGATGGTGACGACATCGTCGAGGTGATCGAGGAGCACTCGTCGATAGGCGTGCCCGAGCCACGGCGGAAGAATAGACGGTCGTCTGGCGGTTACAGGTGAGTACACTCCAATGCGTCCACAGGAGCTGCTCGAAAGACAGCAATGCCCAGACATGTACAGAGCCTTGCGCAGGCACTAACCACCCTTCGCGATAGATGAACATAGTCGGGTCGACTCTGCGATATGAAACTTACAAGAGATACCCTCCAGGCGAGGACAACAGTTCTCTGACTTCTGACCCTTCCACCTAGCAGCGTGGACCTGCATCTGGTCTTTCGAAAGAGCCGCATGTACGTGAAGGTACAGAAGATGTAATTGTATGGACTTGCACGTGCAAAGGACAATAGGATAGCGACGGCGTTCAACGGTACAAGGGGCACAATCGGGAGCAGGCAAGACATCGGCGGTCAATAGCGCATTCCTCGCGTTCCTTCGGCGCCGAGACGGCATGAACACCGTATTGTTGAGCTACTGTATTAGGCAATGGGAAAGAGCATATCATGGGAGGAGAGAACGATGACGGAGGAGATATACCCCGGAGTAGCTTTCACTGCGGCGCCGAATACCCTGAATAGAGTCGACGAGCCTTTGCGCCGGACTCATTACGTGCGTTTTGCAGTCTGACACTTGCATGTTATTAGTGCCGCTGCTGTCTATACAAAGTATCGCGTAATTACTGCCTTCCCTTCCTCCTGCCTCTTTCGATACAGTCAATCGCCAAAACGCCACCTTGCCTCGCCGCGTCATACCATGACAACCAATACCACAGAGCCCCGGGATTTGCCGAGCCTCCACCTCTACCACATCCAACCCATCCTTACGCCCAAAGAAATCTCATGTCTCATCAAGAATCTCCTCGCCCGCGACGCAGACCGCCTCAACATTCTACACAACTCCTCCGCCCCCCTTCCCAGCCGCGTGGGCGCGGAGCGAACGCTGGTAGCTGAACCAGCATCCGACGAGGGACAGAGTGGCGAGTAACAACGCCGCACCACAAAAGCTCTGAGCACCCGGCCAGCTTTCCGGGATGATCGCGCCGCCTACGGGACTACCTATCAAGATTCCCAATGCGCCGGCGAACATGTTAATCCCGAAGCGTGTCCCGATCGTGCGCAGGTCGCTGGCCATGGAAGCTACGGCGGCTCCTTGGAGTGAGACGAAGGCGCCGGAGCAGAAGCCGTAGAGGAAGCACCATACGATAAGGCCTGGGGTGGATTGCTTTATCGCGATCCAGCAGAAAGCCAATATCGTTGCGCCGGCGGTTGTTGTGGCGAGGACTTTCAAGGGATGGAAGAGTTTGTCTGCGATCAGAGAGGGGATGATGCGGCCGGGGATGGAGCCTACGTTGAGGAAGATGAGCATCCAGAATTGGAAGTCTAGGTCGTGCTGCGCGGCGAATTGTTCGATGAAGAAGTAGGGGATGTATTGGCCCACGAAGCCGAAGAAGGTGGCGAGGTTCATGATTTCGAGGGGGATATCGGCGAGGATTGAGGTGTCGAAGATCTTGCGGCGGCCGGGGGGTTTGGCGCGTGGTTTGATGACGACGCAGGGGATTGTGAGGGTTAGGATGGCGATGAAGCCGATGATTCTGACGGCCCAGCCGAAACCGATCTCGGGTTGAGTGTAGGTGAAGACGATGGGGTAGATGACGCCGCCGAGAGATGAGCCGGAGGCTGAGATGCCCATGGCTAGAGCGCGCTTTTTGCTGAAGTAGGAGGGGAGGACGGAGGTGGCTGTGATGAAGAGCGCGCCGCCGCCGAGACCGCAGCAGATACCTTGGGCTAGGATGAGTTGCCAGTATTTATCGCACAGGGACATCATCATTATGCCAAGCGCCACGGAGAAGGAGCCGAAGAGGACCAGTAGTCGTGGTGATCCGATGTCGAAGATCGGTCCCCAGGATATAGGCGATGCGCACAGAAAGAACGAGGTCAAGGTGCCAATCCATGCTATCGAGGAGTTCGTCTGGTCGCGTATGAGAGTCTCCTTGTAGTATGACTGGAAGACTCCGAATGCGTTGATCAGCCCCCATGTGTTGAAGAACAAGAAGTAGCCAGCAAGCACCTGTAGCCACGCGGTTGTGCCTCCATCAGGAGGCGGTCCACCTGGCGGTCCAGGTGGAGGTTTGTGCGTCGACTCTGGGGGGGAATTAGAGAAGTACTCCTTGACAGATGATCTGATTGTTGAGCCTTTGCTGCCCCGCTGCGCGGCATTCTGAGGTATTGCTAAGGGTGGTTCTGTAGGCCACGTCCTTCCCGTAGCAGGTGATGTTGGAGACTCAGGTCCAGGGTAGCCTGGGTGAAATCCCGGTGAGGCAGCGCGGCTGATGTCCTCCTTCGACATGAAGCCTTGTCGTGACGCGGACACAATCTCTGAGACATTTTGCTCGTGGGTTGGCACGAGGGTGCTGCTGGAGTTGGTAAAGTCTGATTCCCCGAAAGGTCGATGTGAGTCCTGCGTCAGCGGTCTGTGAAACGCAGTGAAGCCGGAGGCCGCAGACTCGTCCCTCGCATGGCCACGCCAGTTGGATGCGATCGATCGGTCCCGCGAATGCAAAGGCGACTCGCGCATCTGGAAATGAAAGTCGTCCTCCCTGTGCGCCATCGCGATGAGTTCCAACTCTGCTAGGTGCAGGCGGTGTAGACAAACGGTAGTACCTGAGCTTGTAACAGATTCAAGCGGTCATCGTCTCGGGCAAAACGTTCAATTGACCGTTGCCACCAAGTTGCAACCACTGCGCTCACTGCTAGCAACACGGCACCAGATTTTTTCCAACCGCCGGTGAGGCCGAAAATAGCTGAGAAAACTGATTGCGTTGAGCCACGCTCGTGCGATGAATCTGGCGCAGGTACCGCCGGTGAGGGAGTGTTGTTGAGCTCAAATCGGGATGCCTCCTGAGTCCTCGGTCTCGGTTCCTCTGCTTGATA
Source organism: Mycosphaerella arachidis (assembly GCA_001297265.1). Taxonomy (NCBI): domain Eukaryota; kingdom Fungi; phylum Ascomycota; class Dothideomycetes; order Mycosphaerellales; family Mycosphaerellaceae; genus Mycosphaerella; species Mycosphaerella arachidis. Next base: position 64,685 of record LIHB01000082.1, read on the forward strand.
GGAAAGCTCACAATGGCTATGTGCGCTAGAAAGGAAGAAGGCCCACACGCACGGAAAGGAAAAGGACTTGTCCCCGAAGGATGTCCAGCGAGCAGCAGTCGGGTGAGAAGGGTGCATCAACAAGGGTCTGAGGGCAAACGCAGATAACTCACATGGCGATTGAGGCCTCCAGCAAACGTGATTCGGCTGAATTGATGGACAGAAAGCAATGGCGATACCTAGGGTGACGCTTTTAGCAGCAATATGCAGCAACAGGCATTGTTACACAGGCTTAGGGCGACGGCAAGGGTGGGTCAATAGTGCTGGCGCTCACATTCCCAGTTCCATGAGTGTGGTAGGTCACATTGAGACTGGTGCGTCCCGATGCTTCGTTCTCTGCCATACAATCTACGTGGAGGTGACGTCTCATGGGCATTTGCGGAGGTGTTTGTGTATCCAGGAAAAGGCGGAGAGGAGGCAAGGAGGCTCTGATGAAGTTGTTGTTTGTATGAGATTGGCTTTCGACCACAGATCGACCTTCCAGCATGTGATCCCTGTCGCGGTCCAGGGACACGTCTAATCTAGCCAACCATATACGCCATCGTCTGTTTCCAGTAAAGCGTCCGCTGCTCGGTACACGACCCGCTGCAAATCTTCGCACTGCGGTGGCTGAAGGTAGAGAGCTTTCATCAGCTTCACCTTGCATAACGAACGCCATATTGTCTATGCTGAACGCTGTGAGGGCCGCTAAGAATCTCTTCCGACTCAACGACTTCACACGTACATACACATTGGACATCGCTTGGCGGCGCATACGAGTGCTTCCCAGAACCCATGTCCGCATGCGGCGCGACGGCGGCTTGCAAACGAAGAATCCCATGCTTTCGCCGACAGAGATATTAAGGGGCCTGCAAGCAAGCGGGTCTTCGCTGCTTCAGAGATCCACCACATACGAACGCTTCAGACCCGACCGAAAACGTTGGTCGTGCGGCAGCAGTTTCTGATAGAGGCCTGATTCGCACTCCCGCGCCTGGTCACGGACCTTCTGAGCATTCCACAGCGCGCGTGTCACCGCGTCTGGCTCTCCCGGGCATGTGCCTTCTGATGTACTGCAATATACCGATATGGCAGCGACGCAGGGAACCGCCGTTGCAAGTCCTTCTCATGAAACGACCTTGGCGAGCTTCGTAGGATTCTTTTTGATGCTTGATAACTTGGGTTAGGCCGCTTCGCGTATAGACCCGAAGGATATACTTAGTTTTCGTAGGGTCGATTAGTGTCTAGCAACATGCTAGTCGACCCTCAACGGGTCTCGGGAGAACGCACGTGTGGCGATAGATTGACGGCAGCGGGCCTGTGAGCATGAGCAGTACATAGGCTGCCGCTTTCCTGTCGCTCTGCATCAATTGAGTCTGGCCTGAATACAAGGTCGCACTACCAAGTCCCTTGAGCAACATGGGTGAAACAATGCTCTCCATTGAGTACGGGCCCAAGGTCGGCACCCAGAAGGAATCTCACCTACAGCTCTGGCAAGATGTCGTGAATGCACGACCAAATGCAACAGCTCTCATCGCCAAACACCAGTCACCGACCACATTCCGCTGGGTCGGAAGTCAACACGTCGACATACCATACGTCCAATGGACTTTTGCAGATCTCGACCGTGGTGCCAGGAGACTGGCCACCGCCTTGAACAGATTGACACATATCGACCGACGACCGATCGCCGCTCTCATCAACAACCAGGCAGAATGGGCGCTTCTATACTGGGCTTCGGCCTATTTGCATTCGCCTTTTGTGCCAATCAACCCTAAAATCGCAACAAGGGCCGAGGAGCTCAACCACATGCTGAACCTAGTTGGACCGGCAGTTCTCATCAGCGCAGATCTCCAGATCGCAAGTCAGCTTGAGCAGAGCATTTCGGAGAAGCTCATGGCCTCGATTGATGTTCGATTGACTTTATCAGCATCAGGCGCGGAGACGCTGCACTCGTGGAGCTTGCTTGGAAACGTAATGTCTGGCGACCCAACTCCACCGGACACGCCAGACGTGATGTCTGCAGATGACACCATAGTCATCCTGTTCACAAGCGGAACGACTTCGCTCCCAAAACCTTGTGCTTTGACCAGCTTTCAGTGCCTGAACGCTGCGCTGGGATACATGGATGCCCAGAAGGTCAATTCGAGCCATCGATTCGTGCAGCATCTTCCAGGCTTCCACTCGTACGGCATTGGATGGTCACTGGGATTCTGGCTGAGAGGCGGGACAGTCATCTTTCCATCAGACTCCTTCGAGGCACAAGCAACCCTAGAATGCTTCGATCAACACCGAGCTACCCATATGGGTCTGGTTCCAACCACAGCGCAGGCAATCCTGGCCCACCCAGCATTTGCAAAGACAGATCTCAGCACGCTTGTCAGCATTGATATCTCAGGAGCCGGTGTCCTACCAAGCTTGGTTGAAGCGTGCACGGCAGCTCTCCAAGTGCCATCGAGCACCAGCTATGGAATGACCGAAAGCCCTGGAACTGCCGCATGGGGCGTCGATGAAGGATCGGTACTTCGCGACGGCGAGGTAATGTCTGGTCGACCAGTGAGAAACACAGTGCAGAAGATCTGTGAGCCAGATTCAAGAGATCCTGTCCCCCGGGGGCAACTTGGTGAGCTGCACAATGGTGGCCCTCAAGTCATTCCACGGTACATGGATCCGAGAGTATCCACAAAGGACTTCTACCAGGACGAAGATGGGACCAGGTGGATCATCACTGGAGACCAAGCGGTTATGGACCACGACGGAGCCGTGCGAATCACCGGACGGTACAAGGACATGATCATTCGTGGTGGTGAGAACATTTCTCCTGCCGGCATTGAGGACTACCTCAGCAAGAAAGACGCTGTTTCCCAAGTCTATGTAATAGGCGCGCCTGATGACATGGCTGGAGAAGTGCCGATTGCTGTCATCACAACGAAGGAAGGCCAGGAAGCAGATATTGCAGAGCTGAAGCAGGACGTCACCCGGGATCTCGGTGCGGCTTTTGCGCCGAAGCTGATTCTTCACCTAAACAAGGATCTCGGTCTCGATGCTTTCCCAAGCACAGCCTCTGGCAAGATCAGAAAGGTCGAACTCGCAAAGGTTGTTAAGGAGTACCTAAAAGCGCAAGCAGAAGCTGGTCTCGACAAGTCTGGATCGACAATAGACTCGCTTCTGGGAATTTGGAAGATGATCAGCGGTGCCGACGGCCTCCTGCCAACCACCACCATTGATGCGTTCGCGGACTCGCTGATGATGATGCAACTCTCCGGCGTTGTGAAGAAAGAGCTCGACCGTGACATCACCGTTGAGGACTTCAAGCTATGTGAGAGCATTCAGGACCAGGCAAATCTGATCGACTCCCGGCCACTGAGAAGCGCTGTCGTCATCAAGCCAAGGCGTGAAGGTCCACCTGCAGTGTTCGACATGCCTCATGCCAGGGAAGACGTCGAAGTATACAAGCGAACACAATATGCTGTGTCTGACATGCTGGCGCCACTCGGCATGAAGTGGGATGATGTCGAGGATGTTGTGCCACTCCCAGACTGGGACGCGATCTTCTGCCACCGCATAAGACCATCGTCGTGGAACCTCCGATTCAGCTACCATGCGCCGGTAGATGTAGGAGCTCTTGAGAAAGCCATCAGAGCGTCGCTAGAGTTCCATCCCACGATGAGATCGATGGCGTTGCAGCAGGATGGCGAGACACTATTGGTCACCCTGCGTAGCACTGAGGAATGGCACAAGGCGTCCATCACGACTGGCTGGGAGGTGCAGACCAAGGAGGATCTCAACACCCTTGTATTGAACGACCCGGTTCTCGACAATGCCAGCGCTCCTGGCCCGCTGGTCAAGTTCCACGTTGCCAAGATCCTAGAAGATGGCACATCCGGTCTCGTGCTCATTGCGTCGCACTCAGTGAACGACATGAGCATGACCAAAGTGTGGCTGGAGGATATCGTCAATCTCTTGACAGCCGAGGCAACTCCAGTGCACCACGTCCAATTCAAGGACTACGCAACAGCTTTCTTCGACCATCGCGATGGCCTCGAAGCAGACAATGGCATCGACTACTTCGCCAAGAAGCATCAAGGCATTAGCCTCCTGCCTGAGTCCACTTTCTGGCCACCACAGCGAGCACCAGAATGGTTCAAGGGTGTTGACGCCGGATGGACGAGGTGGACTGGAGCCAAAGCGAGGAATGGCGAACGCTCAGTCGCCCAGAGCGAGAAGGTCAGAGCCCAGACTGGCATCCGAAGGGCAGTCAAGGTCGATGAACTCCAGAGACTGAAGGCAGAGCATAACGTGCCCGTCTTCATGCTCGTCAAAGCTGCCATTGCCATTCTCAACATCTCGAGGACCGGCGGCAAAGAAGCAGTCTTCGGCAGCATCAATGCTGCGCGATCGTGGCCGTTCAGCTCTGATTACACCGCTCTCGAAAGAGAAGCATACACTGGCAACCCGCTCGACATCTCTGGCTGCACAACCGAGTATGTCCTCGACAGAATTCCAGTTGGCAGCTCGAAGACTCTGCTGGCGTTCATGCAGCAAGTGACCAAGGATGAAGAGCGGACCTCCGCATATGTTCACACACCCATCTTCCGCATCATCGATCGTCTTCGCGATCCAATTTCTGCAGATGACACCAGGACTTTCGCAGAACGTGAGCGGGATGCTGAGTCGTATCTGCCACTGATTAGAAGGCAAAGTTTCAACTGGCTGCCGACTGCACCGACTGCGCAGAACCCCAAGGGTCTCAGGTTCCAGCAGATGTTGACACGTATGGACAACGGGTTGACCATTACCGGCTTCTTGATGGATGACAAGCGAAGCGTTGCTTTGAGCTTCAGCTGGGACGCTGAGCACTTGAGCTTTACGGAGGCTGAGAGGGCGCTTACTGATTTGTCCGGTCTCGTGGACAAGATGGGCAAGGAGGAGAATTGGTCGAGGTCCATTGAAGAGCTCTTGCGGATGTAAATGCTGTGTGCATCGAGCAGCATGCATGTGCTTGATTCAGTTCCTTTCGACGGCGTAATTGGACAGCATGAAGGGTTTCAGCCAGGGTTAGACAGAAACCTGATTGACGGCAGACGGCGCCACAAGGCTCTTGTTCCCAGTTCGTAGCATTTGGCCAGATATCTAATTTTACCATGTCATGCGAGAATCAGTTCTTCCAGATCGGAATCTTCTAAATCGTCCGGCCATGCCTCACTGTCCATCATTCCTTCGATCGTGGCGACGCCCACGAACGTGTAGACGCCTTCTTCCAGCTCGTCTGGTCGTAGAATCACTGGACTATCGCAGCCCTTCACGAGCGTCACCACGTCCTCGACTTCCATGTTGGTACAAAAGCAGAATCCGCTGTCGCCGTCATCTGTCACGAAGAAGGTTTCGAATTTGGATCTGTTCAGGTCCTGATCGCGGAAGTCCTTGAAGCCCTTCGCATGAGCTTGCTTCGCGAAGTCTGGGTCGTTGAGACCGGCTAGTCCCAGTTCCGCGATCAAGTCGTAAGCGATCTCGATGTTCTGGCGCTGTTGTTGCATGATGGCCGGCTTATTGTCCGGCTCAAGGCGAAGTTGTGAGATCAGGTGAGCATCGACGAGCTTTTCGATGATCTTTTCGCGTGGTGTACCGAGGAAGCATTCCTGTAGACATACAATCCACTTTGCGACGGCGAATGGCTCTTCCATATTCGATTCAGGCTCAACGAAGGCTTGCACCTTTGACATGATGGATCCATGGACGGAAAGTTCCGGGTTTGTGATGGCGTCTCGTCGTTCGTCGTAGACGCTGCCGCGGGTAGCACTTCTCAGCGTCGATGGATTTTGAGCCTTGATTTCGAGCGACGCCAATTCGAGCCAGTGTTGATCCTCTTCGGTTGCACTGTTCCAGTCGATGACCCATGAAGGAAGTGATTTCGTGCTGTGGGGTGTCGCCGCGAGACTGAGCCAATTGAGACTTGCGTGTTGTGTCACAAGTGACCTCGTCAGTCCAGTGTACCATTGCGGTACTGTCATATACTCGTTCAGCTTGGGCGGAGCCAGTCCAGCTTGCTTGAAGACGGCAAGCACTTCAGAGGCTCTTTCCTTCGGTTCCGTCGCCTGTGAGCTCTTCAGCTGTATCAGCTTGCTGTGCTGAGCATCACCCTTGTGTTTGGCTATTGCTGGAAGAGCGGATCGAAGCTCCTCGAGTCCAACATTGGCATCCTCGTAATGTGGCATGATGATGGTGTATGTAGAAAGATAGTGAAGAGAGAGAGCAGCTGACACTTGGGCCTTGTTTGGTGGCGTGAAAAGAAAGATTTTGCCTGACAGCGGCACAGAAAATGAGCGGCCTCAGGTACTGTATACGCCGTGATGCCTTCAAATGACAGGAAAGTTCACTCGTCGTTGTTGGGATGCGGGCGATGGAGGTAGAGATTCACATGCAAATTAGGAGCGATCGATACAGTGCACGCCCTTGGTGACGCAGGACGTGTGGCTGAAAAGGGTGTGGCGCCCAGTTTCGCAACGCGTCATAATAAACGAGCTCCCTGCACAGCTGCAGGCTTATACATGATCTCTGCGACTGCACAAGGCTGCAGCATCGTCGGAAAGATAGTGCTGGTGGGGACTGACAGCTTGCATGAATAATAAGACCACGTCTCGACTTCCGCTCGCTGTAGGAAGACGACACTTTCCTTCCAAGTGAATCCATCCACCTAAACCCGCCATGTTTAACCGCAACGCTTTGTTTGGCAACAGACAGGAGCCAGCGCCAGGGCAGCGGACACCTGTGCGTCATCCTTCGGGGTGAGTGGGAGGCGCCGGGTCGCACAAGTGGTAGCACCGAGGAGAAGGTGGACGCTGATTAGAGAGCGTAGGCAACCGGAGCCTCGACAGCCATCCTACGATCAACCTCCACGACACTTCGAAGCGCCGGCCGGCAGAATGCAGCTACAGCCCGTAGCCTCACCGAAAGAGCTCATCTTCTCGAATGTTGCTGCTGTCTCACCCCAAGATATTGGAGGATCTCGAGAAGAGGTGTACCTGCTTATCAATGGACAATACGCACTCACGGCACGGGCGCACCCTGCCATTCAGAGAGGGCAGGTTGGATTGAATGAGTTCCAAAGGACATGGATGCAAGTCGCCTTCACGGACGTCGTCGAAGCAGAGCGCTATGATCCCTTTCGCCAGGGCAAGCGTGTTCACCTGGGCAACATGGACGTAGAAATAGGCTTCGCAGGCAAGACGAGTTCACCTAACCCCTTTGATCAAGATGAGCTCGCAGACTGCGTCAAGAAGACGTTCCAGCATCAGGTCTTTGCGCCAGGACAATCGGCGCTGATGGACTTTAGGAGTGCTAAGCTGAAGCTCACGATTCGCCTTGTTGAGATGGTGGACCTGATGAACCTGAGTGCTGGCACAAGTGGTGCGCAAAGCGATCCACGTGCGCGAGGTATCCTTACACCGGAGACTGTCATCAACTTCTTCAAGGATGCCAAGTCACCGATCAACTTGAAAGGCTCCACGAAGCGGCCGGCAGCCAACTCAGTGCTACGGCCTGACTTCAAATTTGAGGATATGGGCATTGGCGGACTTGACAAGGAGTTCAGCGATATTTTCCGCAGAGCTTTCGCGTCGCGCATCTTCCCTCCAGGGTTGGTCGATCAGCTAGGCATACAACACGTTCGCGGCATGCTTCTTTACGGTCCTCCGGGAACCGGGAAAACACTGATTGCGCGACAAATCGGAAAAATGCTCAACGCTCGTGAACCCAAGGTCATTAACGGCCCAGAAGTGCTTAACAAGTATGTTGGTCAATCAGAAGAGAACATCCGTAAGCTTTTCGCAGACGCAGAGAAGGAACAAAAGGAGAAGGGCGACGAGAGCGGACTTCACATCATCATCTTTGACGAACTCGATGCCGTATGTAAGCAGCGTGGCTCCGGCGCTGGCGGCGGCACTGGCGTCGGTGACAGTGTGGTGAACCAGCTGCTCTCGAAGCTTGACGGTGTCGACCAGCTGAACAACATCCTCCTCATTGGCATGACCAACCGTAAAGATATGATCGACGAGGCACTTCTACGTTCTGGCCGTCTCGAAGTGCACATGGAAATCAGCTTGCCGGACGAGTTCGGACGTGGGCAAATCTTGAAGATTCACACCAACAAGATGCGCGAGAACGGAAAGCTAGCGCCTGATGTTGACTTCGCTACTCTCGCAAAAGAGACCCGTAACTTCTCGGGAGCGGAAATCAGTGGCTTGGTGAAAGCTGCAAGCAGTTTCGCGTTACAACGACACATCAAGGGCGGCACTGTTGCCGCAGTCTCTGATGACATCTCGGAGATGAAACTTCGCATGGCAGACTTTGAACTTGCGCTACAGGAAGTCAAGCCTCTGTTTGGCGTCAATGAGGAAGACCTCGAGGACAGCGTCGGCGAAGGCATCATTCACTTTGGCCCCCAAATCGAGAAGATCTTGGAGAGTGGTCGGGAACTGGTCGAAGTGGTCCGCTCGGGTGACGTTCGTGTGTTCTCTGCCCTGCTGCATGGTCCGAGTGGTAGTGGCAAGACTGCCCTCGCAGCACGTATAGCTCTGGATTCCGGCTTCCCCTTCATCAAGCTCGTCAAGTCGGCGGACATGGTTGGCATGAACGAGATACAGAAGATTCAGTATCTATCGAAGGTCTTCACAGACGCCTACAAATCGCCACTCAACGCCTTGGTACTTGACGAGATTGAGCTCCTCATCGACTGGGTACCTATAGGACCGCGCTTCTCTTCAGCAGTTTTAGCCGCTCTCAAGAGCTTGTTGTTGAGCAACCCGCCGAAGAACCGCCCGCTGCTAGTACTAGGAACAACCTCAGAACGAACTGTGATGCAGCAGCTGCAGTTGAGGTTCAAGTTTGAGATCGCAGTGCCAAATCTCCAAACCTCAGAAGAGTTGGCGCATGTCCTGCGCGCGCAGGGTTTCGACGATCAAAGCATCAGCCGTTCTCTCCAGACCATCGAGAGTACTACCGGATCCAGCTCGATCGGTGTAGGGATACAAAGAATATTGGACATTGTCAAGAAAGCGAAGCGTAATCCTGACAAAGCTGGCGCCTTCGCAGAGATGATCTGTGAAGCCAAGAATGATGCGTCGTAGACTAGACATCCTACAACATGAGAAGGCTTCCGTGGCACTGATGCGCCTCTAGTACTCTCCAGCTAGCCTTCGCGGGAGCTACTCGCAAAAATCTTAACCTCAGAAGTGCCGGACAGGCTCTGCCCCGGTACACACTACACAGCGACAGCTTCGGATTGATTACACCCAACAAGCATCAAGCAAGTATCTTCAATACCGCGGTCCACTGACAATGGCACAGGGCTCCCTTTGCCCAAGAATTCTAAACATGAAAGAGCCACCAGTTCCTTTGTGAAGGGTATTCACAATGTCTTTCTCCCGTATACTCCCCCGTCCTCCCCAAAGATCTTCACCTGGGACGTCCAGATCGTTATACACACGAAAAGCCGCTACACCGAACCAAACTAACCAGCCCCACAACCCACCATGCATCTCATCCCCCACTACGCCACCCTACTTCTAACACTCTCCTCCACTCTCGCAGCCCGAACACCCTGCCCCCCAAAGCTACCCCCTAAATCCCCCTCAACCAGCAATCCTGCAAAGTCCGCGGCATTAGGCGCTCCGGATACCTATCTTCTTCACCGCTATAACATACACATCGGCATCAAGCACTCTCATCAAGCACTCTGCCGCCGTCTGCGGTACAGTCTCAGGCGGACAAAAGGCGGCGCCGTAACCTCTCTGACTTTTAAGAATGATGGCTATGGTATGACGTTGCTAAAATCCAACAACCTTACAGGTCAAGCTGATGAGGTGAATGCGAAGTTGGATGGGGTTTGGGGAGAGATTGAGAGGAGCGGGGGGTTTAATTGCCCCAACATATAGTCAGCTGGATCATCCAGTACTTAGCGAGATGGAGCTGGTAGGACTTTCCACATCAAGACGTACGGTAGCTTCATCGTGCAATCTTGTGCAGCTTTATGAATGCCGTTAGTCTTGATGCATAGTTTCCGAATCGACCTACAAAGGATGCAAATACAGTCCTGGGATATCTTCTCGAGACGCCTTGCATTATGCTCCTATTCCATGCTGCCGAGACCGCGTCTTCGTTCAGGCGCCTTCGTTCAAGATATCTCATACCAGGCCGTCATATAACGACAATGCAGACACGATTGTCTCGTCACGCTTACTTCCCTCCTGTCATGGATGTTAGTGCTGCACCCAGTTCTCTTGATCCGGACGCGACTGCTTACCTTGAACTCGGTCATATCCAGTGATCCATTCTCATCCTTGTCCATCATCCGGAAAATCTTCTTCACCCTCTTCTCTGGCGTGTCTTCGTCTTCAGGTAGCTTGACCATGCTGCCCACCATCTTGTATATCGCCTCCACAATGGACAACATCTCGTCGTAGCTGATTTTGCCGTCGCCATCTATGTCGTACAGCTGAAACGCCCAATCGAGCTTGTCCTCCATCTTCCCTCTGCTTGTGACGGAAAGTGCGCAGATGAACTCCTTGAAGTCTATGCTGCCGGACTTGTCCGCATCGAAGACGTTGAAGACATAATCCGCAAAGGATGAAGGGTCGCCAAACGGGAAGAACTGTTTGTATATCTTTTGGAACTCGGACTTGGTCAACATGCCACTTGGGCAGTCCTTCAAGAAGCCTGATCGCATCACATGTCAGCATACTGCCGGGCAGCGTTGCCTGAGAATTTCGTACCCTTGTACCATTGTTGCAGCTCTTTCTTGTCAAAGTGTGTCGATTTCTGAAGGTCGATGAGCTCTTGCTGGCTGAGCTTGCTCTGGCTGTTGTGACGATTGACTGTCAGCTTGTCCTTCAGCATCTCAAGATACGACACGCCGGTGCTCTTGGTCATCTCCTTCTCGAAGTCTTTCACGCCGATCTTCAAGGCCGTCTCCTGCTTGGCCTTGAAGACCGGGTAGGTGTGTGAGACGTAGCGCGGGATGTGGTATGGACGTGGACGAGCATGATGGTTGGTATCCGCGATGCTGGTCCTTCGCTCGTGGGCTGGGAAGTCGTTCTCGCCATCGTAGTCAAGCTCGATGTCGTGGACCTTCTCCTCCTCCTTGGGCGTGTCGGCCATACCGTCGGTACTGTGCTCGCTATAGCTGGGCGCGACCTGGCACGGATTGGTCGCTCAGTGTCTCCCGTCGTAGAGCCGGGACGTGCTGTGACGTTGGGTGGTCGTATGCCCAAGGCTGCAAACACATGCCAACGCATGGCGCATGGTAAGCCGGGGATGTGTCCGTTTGCTCATGACGCACGTCTATCGCATAGCAGCCTCCAGTGCCAGATCGATTTCTCCATCGCGCTCGTCCAACGTCACACTCTTCCCCATGGCAGGTAGCACACGTTCCCTGGGGAAGGGTCGCTGCATCACATACCTTTTGCCCATGGCGGGCGGCTGCTCTCGGGCTCGAGTAGTACCTAGGTACAGTACAATGCTTCGGCTGGTGACAAGTTGTGTAGGAGAGACAGCGACTTTGGCTGCGTATTGGTCGCTAAACGGACAGCTGTGCTGCGTGAGTTGGGCGGGTGTCTTAGGCAAGTTGGCGGCAGGTTATGAATTAGATCAGGTATTTCCGTACGCAGTTGCCTCGCATCAGCATTGTGTCCCACAAGAAAGGACCCCACGAGATCCATGTCATTGTGGCTGTGCTCGCCTGCCAGATTACATCCAGTTATGCTATGTGATGGTATCGTATCGATCGTGTCGATCGTGTCAAGAACATATACGCTCTAGTTGCTCGTGATCCGCATACTGACAATCGTTCGTGATGCTCTTCGCGGAGCAAGGCTTCGAAAATCTCCACTGCACCGACGATGAACATATGTATGTGACCGCCGTTGAATGCTTACTCATACTCATCGGAAGTTCGAACAGAGATATGCCGATGCGTCTTCATTTACTTCTGGCAACGTCGTCGTAGCGGTCTAGAACAAAATCTGTGCAGCTTGTTGCGTGCTCGACACGTCTTTGGTACACGTCAGGGGGCTATCTCCAAGTCTGACCATTCCTCCCTCGTCAGGCGTCACGAGAAGCAGCTATCATGGCTGACTCGTACTTCAATGGCGCGTCAGCATCACCTCTGACGGATAACGGGGCGTTTCTGCTATCTCCAACGACTCCCAGCACTGGAGTTCCAGGCAGATCCAATGCACTGCAGAACAGAATCACAAGCGTACTCTCAGCCTCATATGCTGATTTGGAGATTCGAGATGCTCTTGACATTCTTGATCAGCGAGGCCTTCAGAACACGGCAGAAGCTAGACGCAATCTCCGTCTCGACGTGCAGGAGGAACTCATTCAATGCAACGGCGAGATCGTGCATGACTTCGGCAGGGTTGCAGAACAGCTCAAGCGCATTGGAAGTGCCATTGCCAACCTCAACAGCGGTTGTGTAGAGATGAGGAAGCATATCAATGCCGCGAATCGAGAGACAGGACCAATGCTAGACGAGGCCAAGACCATCTTAGCAGACAAGCAGCAAGTCGAGACCAAGCAGCAGCTACTGGACGCTTTCAGGAAGCACTTTGTGGTGTCTGATGCTGACTTGGCTACTCTTACTTCAACCGCCGAGCCTGTCAACGACGACTTCTTCCGAATCCTGACCAGGGTCAAGAAGATCCACGAAGACTGCCAAGTCTTGCTAGGGTCAGAGAATCAACGGCTTGGGCTGGAAATTCTCGAGCAGAGTTCCAGGCATCTCAATGCTGCTTTCCAAAAGTTGTACAGATGGGTTCAGCGAGAGTTCAAGACCCTTGATCTGGAAAACCCTCAGATCAGTGGTGCCATTCGACGAGCTCTCAGAGTCCTGGCCGAGCGACCTACACTATTCCAAAACTGCTTAGACTTCTTTGCCGAAGCTCGAGAGCACATCCTCTCGAACAACTTCTACTCTGCCCTCACAGGCGCACCAGTCGACAAAGATCATCCGGTTATGGGCAAGGCGATCGAGTTGTCAGCTCACGATCCTCTTCGTTATGTAAGTGATATGCTCGCGTGGGCACATTCCGCCACTGTTTCCGAGCGTGAAGCATTGGAGGTGCTCTTTATTTCAGAAGGCGATGAGATCGCGAAGAGCATAAAAGCTGGCATTGAGAGCGAGCCTTGGTCGCGTGACGAAGCTGGCGATGCTACACCATTCGATGGACGCAAGGCGTTGAACGAACTCGTGGACAGGGACTTGACAGGCGTGTTCAGACAGCTCCAGCAAAGGACAGAGCAAGTTGTGCAGAGCCACAATGACGCAACGCTAGCATACAAGATCTCGAATCTTGTCACTTTCTACACGAGCGTCTTCGCAAACCTACTTGGCGAGGGATCGTCGCTGCTCGAGACCTTGCGACCCCTCGCCGATACTGCGATGCGATCTTTCAGGTCGATCATGAGAGATCATGTCGCCAGCCTGCACACAGACCTGGCAATCGGCACGGATGACCTGAGTCCGCCAGATTTCCTCATGGATGCCTTGTCAACTTTGAAAGTCCTCATGAAAAGCTACGACACTTCCATCACGACTGGCAACCGGGCTGAGCGTATGGAAGGCTTCCAGCCAATTCTCCAAGTCGCACTAGACCCCTTCCTATCTGGGTGCGAGAACATCACCAAACGACTGCGTAGCCCGAGCAACCACATCTTCGCCCTAAACTGCCTCTTCGCCACCAAAGAAGTGGTAAGCATGTACCCTTTCGCTGACCAGACGGACGCCCTCCAAACACGAATCGATGCTCACGAAGCAGAACTTGCTGAAGCAATGCACATCTGGTTCCTACACGAATCAGGCCTCAAGCCCCTCGTGGACAAGTTCACGACACCTGAGGACCTCAATACAGCTTACAAAGATCCGGGTGAGCTGAGCTCTCTCGCGCAGAACTTGGACGCTTTCTTGCCTACTGCTACGGAGGACGCGAGAGGGTTTCTGTCGCAGCTCGAGAATAAGGGCCTGGCTAGACGAGTCATCGATCAAGCGGCTGAACGATTCTGCGAGGACTTTGAGGATGTGGAGGCGCTAATGGTACAGGCTGATGAGATGAGGCCGAAGCAGGTCAATGGTGATTCCGAGGAGGTGATGTGGTTGAGGGATGTGTTCCCGAGGAAAGGGAACGAGATCAGGGTGTTGCTCAGCTGAAGCAGTGGCACGACTCTCGGCAACGAGTACCCGTCACGCAAGCAACGGGGCTCTAGCTTGATACGAAAACGACCTCTGCAACGCCAGGACTGGTGAACAGAGCCTAGATCATAGCGACTGTTGGCCAGGTCGCCACCATTTTGGTATGGACCAGATACCGAGGAGGACCGCAACATGCTGGCGAATCGAATACATGGATGACCAAGAGGATCGAACATTGAGCAAACTTCTCCATGCGCCACTAGTATGTGTCGAGCGACACTGACTGAGAATTCCTGCTCCGAAGAATGCAAGCCGCAAACATGAACACATCGACCATTCTGGACATGCCAGCAACATCGTTACAGGCCTTCAAAAGTCAAGCCGTGACTGCAGAGCAATCCAAGGAGGAAAGTATGGTCTCTTTGAACCTCTACGGCGCTATCAACCACCGTGCGGACTATCACAGCTGCCCTCCCACCAGCTTCGTCAGTTCATCCTTGCTCGTACAGGGAAGGTTCCGCCACTACTTCAGCAAGGACATGTTGATCGGCTTCCTACTCCATCTCGATGGAACACCACCATCTTTCCGCTTCCTGGGCCTTCCATTGGAGCTCAGATTGCACGTATGTCGTGAACTTCTCTGGGCACCCAACATCCGACAAGGTCGACGGCTATATCCAGAGATACTCAGGAATACCAAGCAGGTGCACGACGAGGGTGAGACCGTCCTGTACTATGAAGATGTGCTTCATGTTGAAGTAACCCGCCGCTGGAACCCCATGGGCTTCACTGCTACTCGTTGCGATGTGCTTCCCTTTACGTCTTTCGCCATATCGTACCCTGGTAGTATCTGCGCTGGCGTACAAGCATGGCATGACAATGGGCCTGCTCTGCGCAGATTCAAGGAGGTTGCATTCACCATGATAGCCAATGCCAGAGGAGTTCGGTCGCCGAAGGTGAAGCTTTTGATCAGCAGCTTTACCTGCTCGCTTCATAACTAAAAGGTGGTAGGTACGAAAAGTTGTCAATCCGGGTCCACAATACTCCAGTACCCCATCAGCCACGCTGGTACGCGACTCAAGATGGCCACTGGTCAAACTATGCGGCCAGGTCGGGACTAAGTCTGACGACGCACCTTCCGCAATATTCTAACAGCATCTTCGGACCTTGCTAGACTCCGGATGCTGTCTTACCCAGGACATTCTTGCCGACTGGTCACAGGAAAGAGCGAACGCAGAAGCTCTCGTCGCTCTGGTGAAGGATCTAGGTCTGCGTGCCCCGGGCATGCAGGTGCTGGACATGAATATCAAACCTTTGGCAGACGAGTTCCGATCGGCCCATATTCGCCTGAGCGCGAGCGCCTCGTGGAAGGCTTCTTGCAGAATTTCGAAGCGCATCTCGTAAGAACAGAGGCGCGGGCGGCTTAGTGGAAGACGTCCGTGAAGAAAGAGTCAGTCTAATCGTGTAAAGATCTTGTACAGTCTCTTTTCAAGTCCGATCGTTACCCACCACAATCCTGGTTCGACCAAGCGGAGAACCAATGAAGCCTGTCAACAACTACCGACTGTGTTTTAAGCCCTTGGAGGTGCAGAATCGCTCAATATGAAACCTTGAAACACCGTAGTTGGCGATCAATAATGTTGAAGCCAAAGCAGCAAATCGGCGGAGTGAAATCTGGTGGGTAACGTTCGGACGTGAAGACAGACTGTAGATAGCAGGCACCATTCCTGGTCCCGCGCTCTCATGGTACAACGTCTTCGAGGACAACGCGCTGGGCCCGATACACGATCTGTACTGCGAATTCTGCATCCGGATCTTGGCGTCCTCATTGTTCTGTGTCGCCGCTTCGATACATGCCCTTGACACTTGACGTACATATGCACAGCTGCAGCGTCTGACGTTCTGGTCAAAGATCCTGGTTCCCTGTCCAGCTGATCGAGCTTGCGGAATGGCGTTGCCTAATAGTGCTCATCCATGGCGCTGGAAGACGATCGATACTGCGTGTCGTTGTTTTGGTCTGCCTATCAGTGGGTTGTGGTGTTTATCCTCGCGAGAAGTCGACTTGTTTGTTCATCGCTGACTAGGATCTTGATCGGCAACCCGGCATCCTTGTCTTTGATGTAGGCTTGGGAAGCCGAGACCGAAGCCGTTCGAGTCGTTCCACTTCACACGTCTGTCTTCATCTTCACATTATCGCCGACATCAATCATCATCAGACTCTTTTTTGCCTCAAGGTTTACTATCAAACCTCACTGGCCCACGAAAGGAAGGAGACGGTCAGTCGCCCGCGGTAGCAAGATCTCTACACCTGCATGAACCCCATGCACACTAGCTCGTTCCAATGTAGCACGAGGACCACACGCCTCCATTATTGCTATGTCGGCGGTTGCAACGAGAACAATTTACTCGAAATCGATCGCACGTCACTGTACGATGTGTGTCTCGGGAAGAGAAGAGGCGGAAGTCATGCATGCTCGAGAGCTCTACTTCTTTCGGACTTGAACGAAGATGCGAAGCCTGCAAGAGATGCACCACGAAAGCCAGGTTCGTGTTCTTCACTGACTGTGTTCCAGCTCTCCCCTTCCAGCACTTACGCAGGAGAGCCTAGACCGCACGAGGATATCACGCGCAATACGAACTCGCTTATTCGCTCGATAGCGGCACCATGACCGAACGCGGAATTCACAATTCACTTCCTCAGTCATATACCGACAGACTGGATCGACCTGTTTCCGATCCATGAGCCCTCATCCTTGAAGAGTGCTTGACTCCGCTGCCGCTTTCGCCTCGGTCACAGAAATGACAGCCATCACAGACGCCACCGATGCTCTTGCCGAAGAACTCAGACATGAGCAGTCGAGGAGTATCAGCGCCATATGTACTGCAATCGTTTGCAGGTCTCAAGCCTTCGACATCATTCCTGTATCGGAAACCAGGAACCGCAATCGGACAGCCGACCAATGCTTGAGAAGATTGACCTGAAAGTGACAGCCGAGCTTCACCTCAACCCTCGCAAGCAAATAAGCTCATCGATGCCGTATGCAGCCGATGAGTTCGACCCACTCCATGACCAAAGCAGGTGCTGGTGCGAAGCTGCGCGGCAACACGCACGCGACTACTGCTCAGACTCCACGTACAAACCTTGTTCACTTTG
Source organism: Mycosphaerella arachidis (assembly GCA_001297265.1). Taxonomy (NCBI): domain Eukaryota; kingdom Fungi; phylum Ascomycota; class Dothideomycetes; order Mycosphaerellales; family Mycosphaerellaceae; genus Mycosphaerella; species Mycosphaerella arachidis. Next base: position 82,039 of record LIHB01000082.1, read on the forward strand.
TTTCGACTTGGGCAGTCTTGCCGCTACAGTGGTGTCGGGAACAGATTTGCTTGCCGCCATGCTTTCACTCCGTTGGATCTCCTTACAAGCAACAAGCCCACTATGATGGGACAAGCTACCTGCACCTCCACGCAGAATGGGTACAATCTCCTAGAATCGAGCCACCACATTCCATTCACTATCGAGCAATCCCGAACGATTTCTCTATTCTCGTAGTCAACAAGACGTCAACACTGGTTTCGCTTCAGTACATATGAACGACTTTGCCACATCTAGGTAGTACTTCTTCCGGGGACAGCTGGAGCATTCGCTTTCTACTCTCGTCACATATTCAAAATGCCAGGCAACTTTCACGATGTCCCGGAGTCAATCCTGGCGTCCTGGCCAAAGGCAAATTTTGTTGACCCAGTACGAAGAAGATGGATGCCGGCATTCGCATTGACTTGGCAGATCGCCGCCACAGTCTTGCTGGCAGTACGATTCTACCTCAGAGCAAGGAGGCAGGCGGGAGAGTTCGGACTGGACGACTTGATGATCTTCTTCGGCTGGTTCTTCTCGGTAGGCTTTACCGTAACAGCCTGGATTAACACAGAAAGATACGATCTTGATCGTCATACTTGGGATGTCCATCCACAGCTCTACGTTGGAGCTGCGTTAGTGCGTATATCACGAGCATCTCCGACTTACGGTTGCTGACCAGGTCTGGTAGACTGGCTGGACGGCACAGCTGATGTTCATCTTCTCATCTATCCCGACGAAGCTATCGGTCTTGCTTTTCTACCGAAGGATGACCAAAGATAGCCTGGATAAGCGCTCGCTACACGCCATCTACTTCGCGATCGTCGTGACCGCTGCATATGGGTTCGCAGTGTTCCTCACGTACTGCAACATGTGCCATCCTCTGTCGGCATATTGGCTCAGCTATGATTTCACCTACGAGAAGGAATTTACCTGCATCGACGGAGACGCCTTAACCGTGACCAACGGCGTCTTGAGTTGTCTCTCGGATACATACGCGGTGGCACTGCCTTGTTTGATCCTGAGGCACTATCATCTCGATGTACCGAAGAGACAAAAGGTCGCCCTGAACCTTATATTTGCCATGGGGTTTCTGTATGTACCACGATCTGACTTACACTGACGTCTTGGCTGACTGATCTTACAGGGTGACTGGGGCGGGCATTGGCCGCACGTATTACCTGTGGAAGATTAATCATACTTACGACACCTCCTGGACCGGCTTCAATCTCTTCGTATGGTCCATTGTGGAATGTCACTTGGCCATCATCTGCGCCTGTGCACCGTCACTTCGAGCATTCTTCCGCCACTACTTACGGCATCACATCAAGCGGACCTTTGCTTCTGTCAGCAGCATCAGCTACCACGCACACGACAAGCCGAACGACACCGAAGCATCGGGTAGCACCTCCCCCAGAGGACCACATCGTCACGAAGCGTGGCACGAAGATCTCAAAGCGTGTATAAGCAGCAAGGAAAGGCCACAGTCCTCAGCCTACTATTTCGAGTCAAGATATCCTTCCTCACAAGCCTTGGCAGAAGATACACCTCGTGAAGACGTGGCAGCAATCACAACGCCGGAAGAATACGAGATGTATATCACGGCTAAGCAGCAGAAGCTCCATCGGCATGCCAGTCTAAATCGCCTGAGAGCGGTCGAGACAGATCTTGCCGAAGAATCAGCGATTCCAAGAGCAGTCCAGCGCGCATCGGCAGCTTCCATCGAAGCCTTTGCAAGGTCGGAGTTGAAGACCATTGATGTGCCGAGTCGGCGGACGTCGAAGAATGGTGGTGTACAGCCGAGAATTGCGCCTGCACAGACGACCTTTCATATCCATAGCGAGCCTGTGGTAGAGACGAGGGATCGTCGTGATAATGCCATGTGATGCTCCATGTCAACCGCCGAATCTTCACAGAGGAAGCTCTTCACCTCAATCATAAAGCTGATCCTCGCTATCTTCTTTGGGAGTTGCAACCCCAAGAGGCACGTTGCGAAGACTTACGCCGCCCCAGGCTAGTAGTTCCAAAGCCATCTACATATCGGCTTGCTAGTAGGTGCAGTTCCTGAGGATGAGCAGTGCTATGCTAATAGTCTACCACTTGACTTCCTCAAGGCAAGCCACCATGTCGAATGGCGAAGAGCTTGGGAATGGCGCAAAAAATGTCGTTGGCGGAAGTATGACCACAACTCAACGCTCGAGATACTTCATCCATGCGATACAACAGCTTTATCCATTTCTCCAAGATCGACCAGCGCTAATTGTACCCGCTGCCGGAGTCATAAGCAAGATCTGTGACGAGCTTGGACCTCATCTCGGAGTTGGACCAGAGCCCTTTGGCCTGTTCGTGGGACTTGAGTACAATCTCGGGCACCAATCTGCCTGTGTGAGTCGAAAATCATGCTTCATCGAGGTAGTAGATGACTCTAGCTTTGGCGCAGACCCGGCGGTAGGCACTTCACAGCGATCGTTGATCCAATGGAGTCCGCATCACTTCAGGATTCTTCGTATGCTCAATGTATCGCTTGGCCGCACGACTGTGTGCGAGCCGACGCATCTGAGAAGTCGGAAGAAGCGCCGGAGGCAAATGTCTCTTTCAGGATGTCTTCGTCGTCTTGCGAAAGAGCACGAGCCGCAGTGTCACCATGTCCAGGTCTTCTCTGTCGTCCTGAAGATGGATTCAGCTCGATCGATCTGTTCGTCAGCCTTACAGTATTCTGTTCGAATGGACTGCCAAACCCCAAGTCTCCAGAGCATTGCTCTCAGGTATGATGTCGAAACAAAGCCCTCAGGACCTCTCCTAACCATTTCCCTGCTCGCACTGAAGCATCCGGCGCCACTCGCTTGGAACCGTGCCTGTAATTTCTGGCAGGCTTACTTCAGGACACGGGACCAATGACCAGGACATTAATATGCAAGTCAGCTATGCCTTATCTTTGCCAATGCTATGTCGTCCCGCGGACCTGACTCGACCACTGTGCACGTTAAGTCTTGGCGCTTGGCGAGAGGCTTGTCGTCACGTCGCTTTTGCTGCTGCTGATAAGGATGTCTCCTTTCGGCCGTCCGTAGCCCCGAGGCGTCCGTAGCGTCAGAGATGTGTTGTGAATGTAAAGAACGACGAAGGAGAAGGGACTGAGGCATCTAAATTTTCACTTCGACCATTATTCAGTGTTATACATGTTTACACAGCAAACCTCGCGCACTGCATCGTTGCTGAAACGGCCCATCCTGAAAACAAGGTACTGGTCATGGTATCACAATATCAATAAAAGCATTCTATGCAACAAGCAGGCATCACGTCTAGTGACCGCCGTTCTCTTTCTCCCTCCTCGACTTCTCCATCTCTTCGTATGCAACGCCATGTCTGTCGCCACCAATGCCAGTGTGTGCGTTACCATCACGGCTGCCGTCGCTACCTTCGCTGCCGGCTGGGTCCTTGCCCTCGAGCATATCGCTGTGGGCTTGGATGCCATGTCGGTCACCTTTTGGGATAGCGGCCTCGTCGGATGCTGGGTCGTGGCTTGCAGGTGTCCATGCGAGGTAGTCACGACGGACCTCGACGTAGTCGTATGCGAACTCGCCGAGCTGGTCGTCATCCATACCGAGAAGCTCAGCCTCTTCAGAAGCACGGAGCTTGAGACCTGGGATGTAGTTGACGGCGTATGCGAGGATAGCGCTCATAACAAATGCATAGGCGCTGCAGGCGGCGATGTATGCAATTTGCATGTACATCTGCTTCCAGTTGTGGTTGATCCAGCCACCATCGAAAGCACCAGTGTTGACACCGTCGAGACCAATGATGTATGGTGCTGCGAAGATGCCGTTGAAGAAGAGACCGACGATACCAGCGATACCGTGCTCAGCGAACACATCCATAGAATCATCAATCTTGATCCAGTACTTGATCTTTGTGCTGAAGTTAGCAACAACCCCAGTGACGACGCCGAGGGCGACGGATGCCCACGGTGTGATGAATCCAGATGCTGGGGTGGCAGCAACGAGGCCAGAGATCGTTCCGGAACACCAGCCGACCATGGACCATTTTCGGGCGAGACGCCAATCGAGGAGGACCCAAGTGATGGCCGCGAACATGGCGGTGAGGTTGGAGTTCCAGCATGCCATAACAGCACGGAGGTTGGCACCGAACGCAGATCCGCCGTTGAAGCCCAACCATCCGAACCAGAGGAGAACGGTGCCGAGAGTGATGAGAGACACGTTGTGTGGTCGGAAGTTCAGCATCATCTTCTCTTGTCGTCGTCCGAGAACCATCGAGTAGGCGAGAGCAGACATACCGGAGCCGATCTCGACTGGGCCTCCACCAGCGTAGTCGAGGACACCCCACGTGAACGCCCATCCGTTGACGTTCCATACCCAGCATGCGATCGGGCAGTAGACGAGAGTGGCCCAGAAGAAGATCCACACCAGAGCAGGAACAAGACGTCCACGCTCAGCGACGGCACCCACAACGATGGCAGCAGTGACTGCGCAGAACTGCATCTGGTAGAAGGCGTAGAGGAGATCCGGGATCAGAGGGCTTCCAGGACTTGGCAACGCCAGTGTGTTCATGAGACCAAATTTCTTCAAGTCGCCGATGAAACCATTCGTGGCGTACTGGCTGAACGCCAAGGAGTATCCCCAGAAGTACCATTGAAAGGTAATGATGGAGCAGGATCCTAAACATGCGAAGATCATGCTCAGTGCTGATTTTCTTCGCGCGAGACCGGAGTAAAGGAAGGCGAGACCCGGCACCATGACCAAGACCATGGCAGAAGCCACGATGATATAGGCCTGGTCACCAGGATCGAACCATTGGTTCAAGTTTTCGGTGTCTGCACATTCATCGTCAGTCTCAGTCCATCTTTCACATCGTTCCGGCAACCAAGCACGTGACGTCGAATTTTCACTTTCTTGATGCTGAAACATTGGTTGATCGTACTCGAATCACCACCGAGATCTGGATTTGTGCCATTGAAGGGCGTCGGCGCCCCTATCCAGGCGTACGACATGTCGAAAACTGCTGGCGAGCTGTTCGTAAGCGGGTGTTGCGCTCTTTAGAGCCGATGCGGGAACAAGGGACCCGAGGTTGACTTGATGGGGCCTCGCTTGTTGCTATGTCAGGCAGGAACGTGCTGCAAGGAATGAATAAGCCTCGTGGTTCGGTCTGTGTCAGAGGCAGACAAACAGACGAAGCACACGAGAGGTAGATAATAAGATGTGGATAAAGAACAGACGCAAGGCGATAGGTCTCAGAGCTGCATCAGCGGAGGCCAATGGGTCTTTATCAAGCGCCTCCGAAACGTCCAACGATCTGCCCACAGCGTGAACCTTAGCAGCACATGTCCTTATCAAGCTGGCCGGCGCCGAGATCGTGCAAAGGTAGAGGCCCTTGGCTCGCATGGCCGCAGTGGCACTAGAGAGATCATTAGGGACAGCTTTCTTTTGTTGCGGCAACGTGCAGAGCATGTGCAGTGACATGCACATCCTTGTGGCCAGCGCCGGTACCACATGCTGACAGGATCGTTCAGTTCAAGCATTGCCAGACCCTTGACACTTGAGACCGCGTCTGGCTTGATCCCGACCCAGTTTTGGCAGCAGCAGAGAGCATCTGACTGGGCTCGCTGCTCACTGTGTTACCTGCGCCAGCGACGATTATCGCGGCTGGCATCCTGCTACATACTCTTCGTGCCCAGCGCCTTCGCGCCTCGTGGCATGGGGAACAAGGCTTTAGCTAATCTCGTAGCTATTTGCTACAAAGAATGCCAACAACCGATGTTCCTTATCAGTGACGATGAGGTGAAGTGATTAAAGTTGGGCCAGCAGCGTAGCGACCATTGCGCAGCCTATAATTAATTGGACGGGGAGCCAGGATATCGTCAAGGGTCTTGGCTCAGGCACTGCCGTGATTCGTCAAGGATGCCTGCCTTATCTCTGCCAGACCAAAGCAGCGTAGCGTCTGATTCATCCGAGGCATGTTGCGAGCATTCGTTGGAAGAGAGCGTCCAGATAACGAACGCTCAAATACTGTTGGTATCGCCACCAGACGCTCGGCAGACGCAGCAATCATCAATGATCGCTTGTCCAGCAGGCCGTTCAACAACCGAAGGCAGATACGCATTCTTGGCGATGGAAGGGGGCATGAAAGGAAAGAGCTCAGGCGACCAAGCACAACGTTCCGGACCGCCAAGCAAACGTTCGCAGAAACACTCCCACGCTTTCGGACCTGGAGAAGATCGGATGCAGCAGCGTGTGGCTGCGCTTGCGTATCTACTCATCTCCTCCGCTAAACGACATGCGCATTACATGAATGCTGCTATAAGAATTGTATATCGCTCGAGCACTTGACTGAGGCCTCCTCCGATATTCGGCGACCCTGATCCACACACGGCATGCTATCGGCTCCTGCCTCGGCTAGGCTCGCCAACGACGCGTTCTCACCACACACACCGGCCCGTGTTGGCAGCGTGTTGACCGACCCGAATCTCTCTTCACACTCCACTCAACGGCGTCTGACCTGGACACCAACAACACTTCCGCCACTGTCGGAGTACAACTAGGAGTAAAACTGCGACATCACGTTGTCGTCTCTCCATGATAATTCCAGGATGGCCAACGTAGCGGAAAGGTAGGCTTGGCGGTCAGACGCTCGCAACGATACCATGTTGGTGCTGCCACGTCTGCTGCCACGTTTATTCCTTGACTAAGCTGTTGGAACGCCTTGAAAAGACGGACTCAGACGTGACACCACTGTTTAGTGAAACCCCAGGAATCCAAGTCTCGGGCAAGTCGGGACTGAGGTCGACGTCGAAGGTACATGGCGTGATACCGCCTGCCGTGCAAGGCTTCGTGGCGTTGTTTAGCTTTCTAAACCATTTGATGCCAGTGTCAATCCTCGTTGACATCCGCAAACTCACATCGTCGAGCAAATTCAAAACTGAACATCAGGACCATCCCTCTTTCTGCAGGCATTGCCGCAAGATGGACCAAATATACGTGAGTACAAACAGGAGATTGCCATCCGCATGCCACGACACTAGCAGCAGACCCAATGAGCTTCGGGTTCCGCACCAGCATCACCCACATCGCGCAGCAGAAGTAGCCTCATCTGCCTCTGCCGAAACTTCATCTAGAATCCGCTCGATACTTTCCCAGTCCGCAGTACTTGGTATGAAACGTCCGGGGACTGCATTCAACTGGATTTCTCCGCAAGTACGTTTGGGTTTAGGCCACCACGTGTCAAAACATGTCAGACGTTCTTGGGTCGAGAACTTGACTATGCAGCAAAATTAACTCGAAGATAGGTCGCCTCAATTACGACAAGTTGGCGGATCGTACTGTCCATTGCACAGCCTTCCCGCCAGATTAGCCTTCGATTGCGATCGAAAATCACAAGCTTTGCAACGTATCAAAGGAGGTTCGAGGTGCTGGCGGTGAGTGGGTCAGCTCTACTGCGATATCGACTCAGCAGACCGCAATCGTACATGACCATCCATGGAACGAGAGTCTTCAAACTTTTGCAACAGGACTCAGCCTAGACACGCGAAGTGACGGCCGTGACACATGTGCTGTACGTTGTAAGAAGATTGACACCATTGGTCCTGCACCTCGCATCCCTTCGTACTTTCATGGTCGATACTCCTTCCGCTATTACAGATGCCAGCAGAAAAGGCTTTGCACAACCCGAACTCCTCGCTGATGCGCAGTAACATAAATACATCCCTCTATTCCCAGATGCAGTTCCGAAGCCAATGCTAAGCGATGCAGTAGAACGACACAGCAACAATCAACAACGTCCACCCAGCGAACTTGGCTAATTGCACAGCGTCACCCCGCGGGGCGTTGCCTGTCGCGGCTTCACCCAAGTACCAAGCACCAATGTCTGTAAGCTCGCCTTTCTGCGTGAGCATCGCTGCATTGGGTCCGACGTTCGACACATCCGACCGGAAAGATCCAAAGTAGGAATATCGCTGGATGTACGGCACCCTGTTCAAGAAGGCGCTGCTCTGGTTGTAAAAGTCCTGAGCAACCTGCAGATCCTGGTTCGGGAAGGCATACTCTGTCACCCACATCGCCGAGATGTTGCGGTATGTGACATTGACCTGTCCAATATGGCTCGCAAGGCCTTGAGAATCGCCATAGTAATGCACAGGCAGGAAGTCGACTGAGCAGCCTCCAGCACATTGTGTGAAGAAGTTCTGCAGCCATGTGAACCCAGTCAGCGCAGATGTCACAGCAGGCCCCCCGAGCTTGATACCGAGATCCTTCAATGGCTCGATCTGCTGTTTCCACGTCTCCGCGGCGGTCTGGGCATCTATACAGCTTCCACCGTAGACCTGCCCACATCCATCTGGCTCGTTGAAGGCGAGGACGTAGGAAATGTTCATCCCTCCCTCCTTGAGGTCCTTGACTGTGTTGTAGAAACTGCTATCGCTGCCCCACAGCATCGGCACGAATTCAAGCTTGTTGTTCAGCTGACTTGTGGGCTCAGCCATGTAATTGTAGTACCATGTTATATCAGAGCCAGAAGTCCAAAAGTGATCATCTGCGCTGTTCTCGGTTTTGACGTAGACGAGGCCGCGTTTGGAGGAGGTAAGAACTGCTTCTTCTGCGAGGGCGAGGGGAAGTGCTACCAGGCTCGCGATGAGGGTGAAGCGCATCGTTGCTGTTAGTCACGCAGGTAGGATGAGGGTTGTGTAGATAAGGTCTCTTTTTCACGGCTCCTTCAGCTATTACATGCAGCCGCGTATCCTGAGTAGCTTGGCTGCATTCGCTTCCCCTGGTGATGGCGGAGAAACCTGTTCCTGACCGGATGTGAAGCTGAAGCGGAAAAAATGAAACAAAAGGCGCGATGAAGGAAGAGGAGGATAGGAGATACCACAAACCTGCTCGTTGAGGAACGTGTGCTGCACGAGGCATATTTTGCTGCTGGTGAAGAAGGGTACTACGAAAGGTACTGAGAAGCTAGTATGACTCCTCCGCGACAATACTTCTCGGCGGGTTGCGTATGTGCCGTGGTATTGGGGGGGTTTGAGTTCTGTAGAGAGAAGGATGAGATCCACGATGAGACCGCTTTGAGACGAGGTGAGTCTGAAAGTGGTCTGGTCGATGTGATAGAGTTCGGGAGGCGCGGTGCTTTGGGAATGTGTTTGATCCACTGCCGAGAGTCGGTGGGGACGTGCTGGTGGGTTTTGCAGGTGTTGTCGATGGGAGGCTGCACACTTCTCTTCTTTCGGCGTGTTTGTTTGGAGGCAGATGGTCTGCGAGACGGTGTCGGTGTTGAGCAATAGCAGCAGGTGAGGCGAATTTCCAGCAGCTAGACCAAATCTCCTACAAGGCAGTAGCTGCTATAGAGCTTTGCAGGCCCCAAACAAGCACCAGTGTGTTCGTCGTGGTCTGTTGAGTCGGATGTGCTTGTATTGAGCGTGTGTTATGACTAGAAGTTGACGGATAATCGAGTGTGAAAGAGCAGAGTTTCTGGCACGCCCGCCACGTTAGAACTAGTCTGCACTCACCCTTGGCAGGTGGCAACGCGAACATCCCTGTCGGCCGAATCTGTCGATATGCCAACACTTTGGTGTCCTCTGTCATTTATCTTCGCCAGTAACATCAACATCACGTCCTCAAACATATCTTTTTGGGCTGGTCCCATGACTTTGCGATCGCTGCTCCGTGTTTTCTGATTGAGCATGACAACAGTGGCCTCAGTGGGTGAGGCGACGGCAGCCACGCAGAAGAAGCGGCCCAGGTTGAATCCAGCGCGACGAAAGTCAGTCAAGGCCAAGGGGCAGTCGCAAACAGCACCAGCACCAGCTGCATTGGTGGCAAACACCCGAGACGGTGCTGCAGCGCAAGCCAAGAATCTGGACACGGCAGTCGTCACTAGGTCGAGAATTTCGGGAGCACCAAAACCTGCAACGAAGCAGAGCACGATTTCTAAAGTCTCCTTTTCAAAAGAAGGGACCGCAATCCTGAACCAGACGGCTTCAGTGTCTTCGTCTCGGGAAGCACCAAAGGTCAACGAAGCAGAATTCTGGACCTGCTCTAGGGGCAACAAATGGCGGCAATCACGGCGTTTTCTCTCTGGCAGCGCCATCCTTTGTGACCGGAGGACTTCTAGGCAAACCAGGCCGATGACGAACTCGGCATGCGGCGCGCTGCGAAGAAGGCGGGCTTGAACGTATTCCTCACTTGGGGCTTCAACAACAAGAACGTAACCTACTCGTCGACTGGCTTGCCACAGTATGCGCCCAAGGAGCAGGACCTACTGACGTTGTGTGCCAGAGATTCACCAACGGAAAGTCAAGCATCGACATCACCGCCTTCGACAAGGTCGTCAATGCTGCGACTAAGACGGGCATCAAGCTTGTTGTCTGCATGACGCACAATTGGGCAGACTTCGGTGGAATGGATGTATACACGGTGAACTTCGGCGGCAAACATCACGACGATGCACGTCCAGTGAACAGGCATATCGCCAAGACGCCATAGCTCACACTTCTCAGTCCTTCCGCCTCCCAGCCATCAAGGATGCCTACAAGAGATACGTCAAAGCAATGGTCACATGCTACAAGAATAACCCAGCGATTCTGGCATGGGAGCTTGCAAATGAGCCTCGCTGCCAAGCCGATGCTGTCCGCAACCTCCCACGTAGTGAAAACTGCACCCCAGACACGCTGACTTTGTGGATGGACGAAATGAGCACTGACATCAAGTTTCTTGACCTGGATCATCTCTTCACTATCGGATCTGAAGGTGGCTACAACATCCCGAGCAATCCGGATAGCTCCTACAATGGTTACGATGGGGGTATTTTGAGGCGGAGCCTTTGGTCTACGAGCATGCTGCAAGAGTAAATGCTCTCAATGGTCCAACAAGATATGGTCAGTAAGATCAGAGAGAGTGATTCCTCTCCCATAGGCAGCCACAGAAAGGTAAAGAAACGACAGGAGAACATGGTAGCAAGCATAGCGACAAAGCAGCTTATTACGATAAATACTGTGCTCATCATCGTTCTCACACCCTTCTGGTCACAGCTCAACACAGCTACTCTAGCAACCAAACAGCTTCGAAAATGGCACTGACCAAGAACTCCGACATTGCCTCCATTGCCGGCAGCATGGCCATCATTTTCAAGCTGTACAGGCTCAATCGACAGCACTTCGAAGCCATGGATCCCAATATCCGTATGCGTATTACTTCGCCTGCTGGTGCACGTCTGAGCCCGCTTCCGGGCATGCGACTGGATTTCGACTTGCAGCGGCTCAGTTGGCTCACCAGCTATTCCATCGTGAACAAAAGCCCACGCTGCTTTCGGCCAGAGATGTCGCGCGATCCTTTGACGCTGATTTGGGTATCTGATCGATCTCAATAGCAATGGGCATTTGCAAGCGACTGACAGTACTCTTAGATGAATGAACCCATTCGTGAATCCAGTGCCCACGTGCTTATGACACTACCACAAGACATGGCGCCTATCTGCTTCAGTCTCCTGACCGTCTGGTACGTCGGCAAATACCTACTCCTGGGTCGCAACACTCCTCGATGGCTGCCGGCTATGATCGCAGCGAGCATCTTGTGGCGCGACTACTGCCTTCCCTTCAGCAGCTTGGACTACGGACTCTACATCATCACCCTAGCGGTACGAGAGGTGTCAATGCTCGTTGGATACCTTCTCAGAGGCGATCGAGGTCTCGGGGTCTTTTTGTCCCTGGCGGAGACGGTGTTCTTGTTGATCATAACGCCGGGAATGGCAGCGAGGGCGTTGAAAGTGGCGGTGATACGTATTCCCGTCAAGATGCCATTCACAGCGACGAAAGACACTAATGCAATGAGAGTAGTGAGCAGCAAGTCGAGCAGTCGTCACTGCCCCTTTGACAAGGCAAGGAGGTAGCAATATGTCAAAGTACAAATCTGTCTCTATTCTCTCTACACAAAGAGGGTATCACGCAATGCATCATCCCAGACATCAGCCAGTCCGCCAAACTCCCACGCTATGCTACATCATGCCATACTTGGTACATGCCCAACGACTCCACGCATCAGTATTGGAAGCTACCACCCTCTTCTCATACCTCTCGCCTCCTGGCCCTTTGCCTTGATCTTGACCTTCTTGGCCTCATACTTCCTCTTCTTGTCACTCGTCCACTTCTCTGGCGCGCTTACAGCCTCAATGCGTCTCTTCTGCCTCCTCTCATCACGTCTGTTCTTCGCCTCCACCCTCGCAGACGCCAATGCGGAAACATAAGCTTGCGATCCGATCTTCTTCTGAATCACGTCCATGGTCTCACGAGCTTTGTCTTCGAGAGCCTTGTACAGGTCACCCGGTGGCTTGGGTACCGTAGGGTCTGTAAGTGCGTAGAGTGGCCGAAGGATGACTTGAAGATCGGGAATGCTCTCGATCTGGTTGATGAGAGCTGCGACGATCTGGAGAGCTGCTGTGCGAGACATGACGGAGAATTTGTCGGCCATGAGCATGGACGAGAGACGACGGAGCAGATTCGCAAGGGCGGTCTTGTCGGCAGGGTGAGAGCCATCGTCGCTGGCTGCTTCGTCTTCGGACTCTTTGTAGACATTGTCACTCGACGGCATCTGGTTTGCGTCGAAGCAGCGACCAAGGAATACGAGGTTCCGGATTATCTGGACTGTCAGTGGCTCGCTTGTGCTCAAAGACACCGCTCGCAGTGCTTGCAAGTTGACATGGCGCAGGCGTCGCAAATCGCCAGCGCTAAGCTCGAGGCCGCCCGATCCTCGTAGTGGCAGTCCAGCCAGCTTGTCCTCTGTTTTGGAGCTGTGGCTTGCGATGTCGTCGAAGAATCTGCCAAGTAAGGTGGCGACAGATTCCTGGACTTCGACGCTATCGCGCACAGGTAAGTCCTGCACCATCCGCCACAGTTTTGCAGAATCCCGACCAAGGCCACAAGCAGGTGCGATCTCGACAAGCACTGACATAGCGTGCAGTGCGTCCAAGACCAGTCGCGGCTGTGTGATCGTTTCATCGTCCTTGCAGGCGGACAATATCTTTGCCAGCTTGTCACGAAGACCCTCCAGCTGTTTCTGTGGGAGGTCCTGTGATCGCATCAAGACCGTCCAACACTGCAAAGCACCGGCTTTGATCACCGCTTTCTTCTCTGGCTTCAGCCAAGTGTCCATCATGCCAAGGAATTGCTTCAGTTGATCCTTGCCAGCACGCTCGAAGATCCTCCCAACTAGAAGCTTGGCCATGTCTCGGCATGAGCTATCTGTATCACTGACCAGCACCGGGAGTAATGAGACAAATATGCGTGGCACTGTCTCTGCAAGGACTTCATCGCTCACCTTCCCAAGCATTTGATGCAAGAACTCCATGACACTCTGTCGACCAGAAGCATGTTGATACTGCAGATTACCGACCAGGAATGACGTCTGCTTCAGCCATCTGTCTTTGCCTTGAGGATACTCCATGACGAACTGCAAGTAGGCGCTTCTCGCACTCTCTCGAATGGACCGGTCAGGATTCGTGACCATAGCTTTGCCAACCTCGTCCATAAGCTCGTAGACTTCGGCGATCAAGATCTTGCGACCAAGTACCGAACGTAAAAACTTATAGATGACGCCTTGTCGGTCAGGCTCATCTATGTCGGTCTTCAGTCGCGTAATTAAGAGCGCCATGTCTTTCTCCTTGACTTCGACAGTGCGCTTCTCTCGCAGTATCGACGTGATGAGCTCGAGAGCAGCCTTAACAGATTCTGTGGTCATGTTCGGAGCGCCCTTGATCATAGCTACGGCCTCTTTGACGTACACTGGTGCGTTGTCGTCGAGCTTCTTGATAGGCACGCGCATGATGGTGGACAGAAGTCGCAGTGCAGATAGCTTGACCTCTTCTTGGCCCTGGATGAGAGCGTCGCCTGCCATGGGCAAGAAGCCAGCTAAGTTTTGCGGAGTCTGCAGGTCCTCGTGACGCCGAAGCACTTTTCGAAGCAAATTTAGAGCGAAGCTGACCAGCTTGAAGCGATAAGAGGTCGTTGCCCCCTTTGCATGCAGACCTTTAGGCGCTTCTGGCTGTACGAGGAAGCGTTTGCGGCGTTCATCAAACAATGTCTGCGCGGCCGGCGCTGCCGCTTCCTCTTGATAGACCTGATTCACGACTTCCCAGCAGAAGCTCAGCATGTCCCGGCTATCGGATGCTGGGTTCTCATCAACACCTTTGCGGAGCCGACTTAGCAATTCGTCAATTTTCTTGAGCGATTTCATGTCAAGCTTCTCTGAAAGCAGTGATCTAATCGGCCGAATGAGCTCTCCGAGCTTGCGAATAGGTGTGATGCGGGCAAGGTGCTCCATCGTATCGAAGCTTTTGCTGCTCTTGACCTCTTTCATGCCGCTCTTGTACTCTTCAGCGTCTTTCTCTTGCCCAGTAACACCGAAGATGTCATCCATAATGACAGCCATCAGATCTGGTAGGCACTCATCCAGGTCTCCCGGCGAAAGCTTGGCGTCGACTAAAAGCGCATGGACGGTGAAAGACAGTACGTGCAGCTGATAGCCTCGCTTCAGTGCGCTACGCAACTCCTTCAGGATGAAGCTGAGGTAGTTGGGACCGACCAGGGATGAGACAGCCTTGAGAGCTTTTCTCGTCTCATCGCGCGCTTCTTGACTACGGCTGCGAAGAACGTGTGACACGTCTGTCAGCACAGCGGGCAGTCGTGCTGCGAATTCAGTCTCCGGTAGTGCGAGCATCAGCTTGACGATCGTGACCGCAACTGGCATGCGACGGTCAACAGTCGACTCGTCTTTCTGGTGCAAATACTCCAGAAGCGGAGGCAGCTGCTCATTGATGATCATAGAGGTAGAGAGCACGCTAGCCTCGGTTCCCGTCTTAGTCTCCGAAGGAACTTCCTGGGTAGTGACTGGTGGTTGTGAAGCCCTCGCACCATCGACCATGGCGCCGAGAAGTCTGAGCACGGTCTTCTCAAGCTCGGGCTTCGACTTCAGGTAAGCGGTGTATCTCTTGAAAGTTGCTCGGAAAGCTGAGTGGTTGAGGACTACCGCCAGAGCCCCGATAGTCTGCACTGCCTGATCTGTCAGTGTCCTGCCCGAGTCCCCTTCTATTGCGTCGAAGACGAAGTGTTCGAGCAAAGGTAACAGAATCCGTGACACATTGCTCGAATTGAGGTTGGCTGCTTCCTCGCTGAGCCGTCGTAGCGCTCTCAGGCGACGATGCTGCTGGATATGAAGGATGTTGTTGAAAAAGGAAGCTTCCTCATCACCGCCAGCCGCGAGCGAGTGCATGTTGCTGACCTTCTGCCATTTCGGCAGCTTCTCCACGAGATGCCCCAGTACCAGGAGATACTCGGCTCGTACAAGCTCTGACTGCTCCTTCGCGCCATGCTCAATTCCCGCATAGACGGCGTCATCGAGAAGCGACTTCCAGCCGCCATCTTCAATGTGTTGAGCAGCTGCGTCGATGAAAAGCTGAAGGGCGTGGGATGCGCTAGATCTGTTGACACGATCTTCCGGATCTCTGATGAAGAACAGACAGTTGTGTACAATGGGAAGCCATTGCTTCAGACCCATCAATTTAGCCGAATTGTAAACCCAGGCGAAAGCTTGCTCGCGGCGTTCGTGATCTGGCTCGTCAAGCCGAGTTCCCGTAGCGTTCATGTCTTCGCAAGCTTTTGCTGTCTGTGCTAGAGCTGCATCGTCCTTGACAAGCGTCGCAAGTACTCGCGCCAGCAGAGTACGGCTTTCGATACCTCGAAGTCTAGAGAACAAGCCACTGAGCGCAGAGAAGAGCTCATCTTTCACTGGAACGTCGAAGCGTTCCACGAGTGGGAGCAGAGTTCGCAACAAGCCAGTTTTTGTCCAGGCAGAAACGTCTTTGCTTGGCTTGGTGAGCAGCCCAGTGCATGTCTTAGCCACATCAGCAGCTTCATCACCAGAAGAGATGCCCGTGGCCAGGTTTGCGAATGACTGAACACTAGCGTCGAGCACTGCTCTGCTCGGCTGTCCTTTGATGATCGCGCCAATTGCAATAACGAAACGCGTGATGTGTGGCTGGAGGATCTTCTGATCCGAGTCTTCGTGCACCAGATTGTCGAGAATCTCCTTCAATATGAAGACTCGCACATCGTCCTTGGTGTGTTGTCCTTGCAGCAGGTCTGCAACGGATTGTAAGATCTTTCCATCTGCGGCAGTCAAAAGCTCTGTTGTGGCGCTCCGAGCGCTCCATGCGGCGAGCAATCGCAGAATACCCGAAACGCCTTGCGCGTTCTCTGTTATGAACAGCTTCAGTCGAGGTAGGACCAGATCATCAACAATGATCTTTCCATAATTCACCAGGTCTTGTGCGGACATTGTGGTGAATACCTTGACTAGACACTGCACTCCGGCAGAACGGATTGTGCGCAGCAGCGAGGACTCCGCCTGCTGACCATCTTGCTCGAGTCTTCGCGAGGCAGACACTGTGCAGGACAAGACGCCTCTGATGAGCTTCGTAGCCGATGGCTCTAGCTCCGCACCCAGCATCTGCAGCATATCGTTGATCATGTTGAGCATACCAAACTGCTGCCGCAATGGTGCCTTAGGCTCTCTTACGGAATCGTCGTCCAGCTCAGCATCTCCGACGGATCTGTCTGATAGAGCAATGTCAAGAAATTGCTCTAGGATGTTGTCTCCAAAGCGAGAGAGGGCGACGAAGATAGCTTTACGTCGACCAGATTGCCCGTCTTTGCCTCCTGATACTGCTCTGCCGTACAAGAGTCGTAGCATGACTGGCATAAGATGTGTGTGGTCTTCGAGCCTGATACCTTCCTCTTCATCCTCCTCCTCGCGCAGGAAGACCGGAAGCTCCTCGCGGAAGCGATCCTCGTCGAGCAGGTTATTGAGATGCTCTTGGTAACGGGTCACTGCCTGGTTCTTCCAAGCCATGATTGCTTTTAAGGCCGAACGTTGGATCTCAACATCGCCATTGGCGGCCAGCGCTAGCAAAGCATTGTACACTTCATCGGCCTTGTAAAGCACTTTTGGATTCCCGAACTGCGCAAAAATCGCCAACAGAGCTTTTTGATCCTTGCGCGCCCACCGACCACCTTCAGTCTCTGGGTCCATTTCATCAGCGGTTCCGGCCCACTTCAGCAAGATTGGTACAAGTATACGGGAGCGCTTCTCAGCAAGCTGAGGAACCTTGTTCAGCACCCCCAATGCCTGGCTTCGAGCATTCGTGGTCACTGCGGGGCTTCGCTTTTTGTCGATGGATAGTTGCTGCATCGAGCTGGGAAGACCGCTCAACGGTTGTAGAAACACCTGCTCGCATATCGCCGCAAGCTTCGCAAGATTTGGACACTCAAAGTCGGAGAACACTTTGAAGCCATCTGTGTCGACGTCAATGACCGCAGGTATATCATGTTCGTCATCATTAAGATCAGGCCTGGTGGCCAACCAGGTTTGCACCATCTCGATAACAGTCTCTTCGCCAGCCTTAGTCTCCGCGATCGTAGCTAACGCAGTTGTCGCATCGTCCCATGCCTTTGACAATTGAAGGTGCAAAATGCCAAAACAGTATTTGGGAAGAGCACGAAGTAGCAACTCATCGTTGCAGATGGAGTATGCAGTCGCCACTCTACGTATGTTCATCGATAACAATCGTTCTGTCTCAAGCGTAATTGGGATCGACTCGATCGTGACCGCAATGGCTAGCAGGTTTGGAGTTTCGTTGCCACGCAGCTGGTACAACATGGAGACGATATCTAGGCTGTCCTGCCTGATCGAATGTGAAGAGTTCGCCAAGCATGAAGTGAGTGCATTCTCGAGTGTCTCGAGGTGAGATGCATTAACATCTGTTGGCTTACATCGCTTCATATAACGCAGGAGATTGTTCCAGAACTTTGGCAGACCTGTGTATTTCGGACTGACATTGCATAGCTTTACCCAGAGACTTTGAAGGAGGGCGTCGTCGTGATGTAAATGTAGAAGTTGTGCAAAGCCAGTACCCAGTGCGAAGTCGCAGAAAGTAGTCGACACAGGCTCGATGTCATCGAGCGCTCTCTGAACCAGTTCGAGCAAGGAAGAGCCCAGAGTCTGCTTGGTATCATCGCTCAGTGCCAATGCCGCCAGAGCATTAAGCTTCAGGTTGG
The DNA here is from genome assembly GCA_001297265.1 of Mycosphaerella arachidis. Classification (NCBI taxonomy): domain Eukaryota; kingdom Fungi; phylum Ascomycota; class Dothideomycetes; order Mycosphaerellales; family Mycosphaerellaceae; genus Mycosphaerella; species Mycosphaerella arachidis. The sequence goes on from LIHB01000082.1 coordinate 100,160, forward strand.
CCCGCGCAAGTAGCTCGCTGTTGTCCGCCGTGGTATCTCTAAAAAGCTGGCTTAAGTCATCGAGGATGCTCTTGGTCATGCTGCTTGGGCACCGAAGCTTGAAATCCTGCTTAGTTTGGGCTACACGTGGGATCAGAGAATACAATCCCAAGTCGCCATCTGGCGCTGCTTCAAGCACGAACTTCTGAAGAGCTGGCAGCACAAAGTTTCGGAAGCGCTCTGTTCCCAGTCTCGAGAACATGTTGCAGAAGTGAACAAAGTATAGTGACAGCCTGCCAGTCCGAACCACGTCAACGATTTGGCGAGCCGAAAGCACTGCGTCTATCGGGGCGGTCTGCATAGATACTGCTAGCAGTCCTAGCACCGGCGACACTGTTTGCAGCGCAATCGCTTCGAGCTCGGCACATTGCGTGACAAGTCCCTGAGTGAGCTTCATGATCGGCTTCCAGTCCAGAACTCGAGTGCCTTTGCGTACTGACACTACAGTGAACAGCATGGAGGCACAGTATCGTGTATCAGCGGCCGACGTCTGTGATGCTGATTCGACGTATGCCACTAGGGTGTCTAGGACCGGCTCGAACCCTTCCGGATTGCAAGAGTGAATTAAGCTGGTCAGTATGCCGGTAGCGATCTTCTCCATGGACTGGCTTCCTGAATTCACAAGCTCACCGATGTTTCGGAACAGGCTCGATAAGACTGCGCTTGCACTCGTATGAACGCCATACTGGATGCCTTTGATCGCCTCTGTCAACAGGGTCATCACACCTTGCTGGTGCAGACTTGCAGTCGTGGTTGATGGTGTATTCGCGCAGTCTTCCAGCATGTGCTCCATGATCAGATCCAGAGGCCTTCTATCCTTCCCGTACAACAAAGCTGCCTTCCGGACCAAAAAGCTCAGCGCTTCAGCAGTGAACCGCACAATGTAGGGCTTCTGTGCTTCCTTGCCCAAATATGGTGCCATGAGGTTGTATGTTGGTTCCAAATTGGGAGTCAATAGGCGTGAGAGATACTTAAATAGCCATGTCAAACATGTGAAGCTCCACTCAATCACAGCAAAGTCAGGGTGCTTCGCTGCCACTGCTGTCACCGCAGCCACCGCCCGCGGGAAGTGCACCTCAAATCTGGTGTCCAGATCATGCGCGAACTGCGAGAGCAGATCCAACAGCGGCTCCATGGCAAGAGCGTCTCCCTTCGAGATGTACTTGACCAGTATGTCCATGATCTTCTCTTCATTATAGAGCACGACAGCGAGATTGTCGCAAAGCGGCGAAACCTCTTTCGCGAACGACGTGAAAGTCGCAGAAAGGTTCGTGTCCTTCCATTGCTCCAACGTTGTCCCAAAGTTCGTGTGTGAGCTCTCCTCCTCCTTCTCCTCTCCCTCTACATATCGTCGGCGGCGTACGGGATCGATCTTCAGGCTTCCGATTCGGTCGTTGAAGGACTTGAAACGGTGATTACGGGTGTGTGGTGTCGTGTGCTTCGTGCTTTTCTTCGGCTTGACCACCTTGTACGCCTTGGCACTCTTTCCAGCCTTTCCTCTGGACATTGACGACATGATTACATGTCGCGGGGTGTGTTTGTCGCGAATGCAGTCTGTCTTCGAACTTATTTTTCACAGATCGAAGCCACCGACAAGGTTCAGCATCCAAGAGTGCGGAGGCGGATCGTGCCGCGCAGATCCTTGTCTAGCGGCACCAGATGCGCTGATCGCGAAGAAAAGGTCGAGGCGATGCATGTGATTGACACTTCCAATCTACGTCGATCGGCGTCAAACACATGTCACGACTGAACAGAAGGTACTTCTAAACAACACTCACTCGATATCTCACCGTTGTTATGGCCCCGATATCTCCACCAAGTTCGCTTTGACTGCCACAATCCGCCCAGAGATCACCATTGGACAGCATCTAACTCATTCAACACGACGACCAACACATCAAGACTACCATCCGCAGCCTCACTATGGCGAAGATTATCGTGATTGGCGATGTCAATGGGCAGCTCACAGACGTCTTCACCAAGTTACGAAAGTTGCATGCGAAGAATGCCTTCGCCTTCGCCATCATTGCAGGCAACCTCTTCAGTGATCCAGATCTCGCTTCTGAGCAGCAGAACCAGGAACTAGCGAGTCTATTGCAAGGCAAAATTGAGGTCCCTCTCCCGACTTACTTCGCGCTTGGACAAAGAGTACTTCCGACGGCAGTCATCGAGAAGCTCAGCAGCGATGGAGGAGAGTTATGCCCAAACCTTTTTGTTCTTGGTCGCAAGGTCAAGTCAAAGACCTCAGAAGGCTTCAAGCTGGCCGCAATCGGTGGTCGGTACACCGATGCCGCGACAGAAGCCATGCACGAGTACTCCGCCATCTATACCGACAAGGACGTGGAGAGCGCCAAGACCTTCGAGGAGGTTGATATCTTGATCACAAGCGACTGGCCTGCTGAGATCAGAGATGGCTCAAGAGCGGCAACAGCTCTCTCAGGTGAAGTTCCTGAAGGAGTCCCGGGTATTGGAGAGCTGTGCACGGCACTGAAGCCTCGATACCACGTCTCGACTTCTTCTTGCTATTACGAGCGGGAGCCATTCTTCCACCAAGGAGAGCAACCAAGACCTGTTACGCGATTCCTCAGTTTGGCACCTCTTAACAACCCACAGAAACAGAAAGCCATGTATGCTTTCACCTTGGAGCCGTCAGCCGAGCCGCCGCAGCAGATCCCAGATGGATGCACTGCGTCGCCCTTCACCTCCACAAGGAAGCGAAAGTTGGAATCGCAGGAAGGCAGCTATAACGGCTTCCGTTATGCCAATGGAGCCAGTAACGGTAACGGCTATCAGGAACGCCCTCGCAACAAGCGCTCAAGGCAGAGAGAACCCTTGAAGCGAGAGTGCTTCTTCTGTCTTTCCAATCGAGAGACCGAGACGCACATGATCACTTCCATTGCTGATGACGCCTACATGACAATCGCGAAGGGTCCGCTTAGCACGAAAGGCACGTTCCCTGGGCTTAAGCATCCCATGAATATGCTCATCATTCCACTCTTCCACGCTCCAACATTCGCTGCCGTCGAAGACGAAGAAAGCCGCACGAAGACACTTACAGAGATGCAGCGGTATCGCGAAGCACTACACACGCTTGTTGCAACGAAGAGTACAACAGGCGCAGAAGGTGAGGCCAAGCTAGGCGCCGTCACGTGGGAGATCAGCAGAGGTACTGGTGTCCATCTGCATTGGCAGTTCATGCCGGTGCCTGCGGACATGATCCGGAGAAACCTAGTCGAGGCTGCTTTTGACGTAGAGGCAGAGAACCTTTCATATCCCAAGTTCGCCAAGGAAGAAGCTGAGATCAAGGAAGCGGAGGAAGGGGACTGCTTCAAGGTCATGATCTGGTCGGAGAGCAGTCAGAAGGAGGTCGTCATGCCGCTCGAGAAGGGTATGCGCTTCGACCTGCAGTTTGGAAGGAGGGTCTTGGGTAAGCTGCTCAATCTCGAGAGCCGTGCGCATTGGCGTGACTGCATTCAGACGCCAGAGGAGGAAGAGCAGGATGCCAACACATTCAAAGAGATGTTTAAGGATTACGACTTCACTCTCGAGGAATAAGAACTGTCTTGCTACGCCGAACAGAAAGGTGTTAGCTATCCTCGAGCAAGACTCATGAGGGACCTAAGCATCAATGGATTCATTCTACATATCACAGCACTACATAACACGTCCGGAGCTCTCGAGGCATATCAATACCCTCTCCTCGCCAAGAACTCATGCGCGACCCTAATACTCTGCGGCGTACTATAATGCAAAGTCGTAGCATGGCTCGTATTCGGCGCAAGATAAAATTCAAAGTGCGCATTCTTATAGAACGTGGACGTCCTCGCCGGAATGCTCGCATCACCATCACCACAGCTCTGCGGACCCAGCGCACGAGTTCCAGTAGCACCACAGAAGAACGCATCTTCCTGCCCTGTCAGGGCAAGGACATCGCCCTTGAAGCCGTCCGCCCGTTGAAGACCAGAGAAGGCTGAGTATATCTGCCCAATGGTGATGGTGTCCTGGTGCTCAAAGTCCCACTGCTCCAACGCAGGGCAGAAAGAGCCATCGTCAGCGTAGTAGGAGTTTCGCTTGCCTTCCCTGGACGTGAAAGCGAGGTAGCCAGGTGGGAATGTACCGAACTTGGCTGGGTTCTGCGTCTGTGCTGGTTGAAGCAGTGTCAGGAGAAGTCCTACACCGGCGGTGACCAGCTCGTAGCTATACCCGGTCAGGATCATGGCGTCGAATTCGGTAGGATAGTGCGTTGCGATGCCGTTGCCTATCACGCTGGCCAAGGAGTGGCCGACGAAGATGACTTTCTGCGCTTTCGGTGCGAAGCTGAGCTGGCCGGCACGGAGCATTTGAGTGATCTTGTGGAGGATGGCGGTTTGGAGTGGTTGCTGGACTTCCGTGATTGGGTTCGCTTTCTGAGAGTCGCCGGCGCCAAGATTGTCGATGGCTAGGACTGGGTAGCCTTGGGAGGTCGCATATTCGACCCAGTCGTACTTGGCGGTACCATCTGGGTTGCCGGGTAGACCAAACCAGTAGCTCTGGCAAACGGTCAGTGGATGAACAGCTTAGGTCGTGGGCGAAAAGCATACTGAGTTATATGGCACGCCGTGCAAAAGCAGTTGAACTTCTTGAGCACGCCCTGCCGGTGCTGTTGGGTGTACTGCTGGTTTGCAGTATTTCGCTGCGATGTGGTATGTGCCCGACACTGGTAGAAGACCAGCGAACTGCCCTAAGGCTCCTGCTCCCGAGCTGAGAAATGAAAGCACCGCAGAGGGTGATTTCAAGTCCAGATGCGGTGCAATGATGATGCGATTGTTCGCGCTCGTAGTCACTGGTATCGTGTACGAGGCACATGATGCCGCTGCTGCGAAGGAGGGTACAATGGCCAGGAGGCCGCCCAGGATTGTGTTCGAGACCATGACTGCACTTGTTGATTTACCACTGGGTAGTGTTCTCGTCGTTAGAGGCTGAAACAAGAGTCAGTGGAAGGCGTTCATCAGTGAGGCGCCGACACGGTGGGATAGCTTTTGCAGATCCCGCAATACTGTCGATAATCACACCCGGACCTCGATGTTGTTAAGCTTAAGATAAGGTTGAAGCCAGGTGAAGTGGTTCGAAAGCCAACTCAATTTGACAACAGCGCGAATAATGGTGTAACAATAGATGACGATGAAAGCAGTATATGGACCAGTAGTCCACTTCTTTTAGACATGCTACATCCAATCGATACTGTAATTGTTGGCGATGCGACTGTCTCCTCGATTTGACAGTATATCAAAGAATGAACCGAGTGACGTAGTGATCCGTATGTGTGAGAGAACCTCTTGCGTGGCATTGGGTCCGGTCTGAGCTTCGTGACGAGCGTGCTCCATAACGTGCTGCCCTGGCTACTAGGTGTGACGCGGAGAGAAGCAGGCATGGATCAAATGTCGAACAACACCCAAATCTTTAGGATAAAACCCCTTCAGATAGACCATTTTGATGACTGAAATCTCTGGAGGACGTGGCTTGGCGCTATAGCTGCAGACTTGCTCCAAGCGGCGGTCTGTATTTCCTGCAGAGAGTCTTCACAGGCTGTTCCTTGCTTCAGACTCCAGTTCTGGTGAGTCGCATGCTGAGGCACAACTGTATGATGCCTGAATGGGAAGACCCAGAGCAGTGTTCACCTCGGCCTTCATGCTGTCGGGACATGTGTTGACAAGGAATGGCTCGCTTCTGCAGCCAATCACAATTCTGCCGCAGTTAGTCACCGTTCTCTGTTGTCACTTCATGCTCTCCATGTCGCCCTCAATCTCATCTTCTCTTCAACCACGTACTTCCGTCAGATACTTGAATAATGTCAACATGATTCAGTTCTGCGCGTGAGTTGGAACGGCTTCCGTCATTGCAGAACGAAGGGTGCTCAGCACCGACGGTGCAGTGGCACAGCACGAAGAAGGGGACGCTGATCCTCTCAGGATGCACCGCAAACGTCTCCCCGAAAGTCAACACACCTGCCATGCCGATCACTACAAGATCAACGAAATGCTGAACGCCACAGCATCTCCATCCCCTGTCTTTCTCCTTGGGCTATTGAATAGAATTCTGCAATGATGCATCGTGCTCGGACAGATCTTGCTAGAGCGAATATCATGCGACACCGAGCCTTACACGAATCGTCGTCGACGTGATCCGCTGACCCACATGTTCGGCGCTGGCAATGGAGAAACCTAGCTGCTTGACTATCCGGACTTTCCTTCTTGTTGCTGAGCATCTCTGTTTTGATCATAAGGGTGTGTTTTCACTCATCTCAAGTCATCACCGAAGCTGCAGTGCCGTCCGTTCTCTTTGCTATTCCACACATTGCACCATTCAACATGAGGTCTTTCGTTCTTTTGGGGTTTGCTCTGCAGGCCATTGCCTTTCCTTTCGCGCTCGAACATGTCCAGAAGCGCCAGGTGCCCTCGACTGAGCTTGCGCGACAGTTGAGCGAGGCACGCACAAACTGTGGCAACATTCCTTGTCTTGTCTTCAACGAGGAGGAGCAGTATGTCTCCAACCAGGGTGATCATGCTTTTGCATCACCAGGTCCGGATGAGATTCGGGGCCCTTGCCCAGGTGAGCTCCGCAAGTTCACAGTCCTGGAGAGTTGTTGATGATGCTTACCGGGGAACATAGGTCTCAACGCTGCCGCAAACCATGCATACATCTCGAGATCAGGAGTCACAAATCTGCTCGAAACCATTACTGGACTTGAAGCTGCTTTCGGCATGGGTCCAGGTCTGTCGGGATTCCTTGCCGCCTATGCCATTCTCATCAACGGAGATCCTCTACTTCAGACTTGGAGCATTGGCGGAGCACCACCATCCAACAGCCTGACAAGCGGCTTGCTTGGACAGGCTCAAGGCATCTCGAACGCTCACAACACCTACGAGAGTGATATGTCTATCGGACGTCCAGATGCATACGTCGGTACCTCTGTCACTACAGCAATGATATAGACTGACCTGCCCCCAGCTCAACAATGGTGATGCTCATAGCTTGGATCTTGGTCGTTTCAAGCAGGCATTCGAGACTGGTATGAGCGACGACAGATACACTCTCCACCGCTTTGCAACAGACTTCCTGGCGAAGGGTCGACAGTCTGTCCGTGAAAATCCATACTTCTTCTCGGGACCTTTCGCTGGTGTTTTGGTAGCACCTGCCGCCTATTTCTTCGTTATCAACTTGATGTCAAACCACTCTGCCGAAGAGCCAAGTGGCTATCTCAATGGCCATATATTCAAGGAGTTCTTTGCCGTCGAGGGCGAGTATCCCAACTTTAAGTGGAATCCCGGCCAGGAGCGCATCCCAGACAACTGGTAAGATACTCTGCTATGCTTCGTGTAAAGACATTGCAGGTCATTTACACAAGACTAGGTATCGACGAACGATCACCAACAACTACGACATCCCGAACGTTGACTCTGACCTTGCGGTACAGTACGCTGCATATCCAGAAAGTTTCCATTCGGGAGGAAATACGAACGGCGTCAACACATACACTGGCGTTTCTGTCAGTGACCTCAGCGGCGGGGTGCTGGACGCCGAGAACCTGTTCGATGTGGACAACCCGAAGGGTGCCTGCTTCTACGCGCAATTCGCCCAGTCTTTGATCCCAGACGCTGCCTCTAGCCTGTTGAGCGTGCTTTCTCCCGTGACCAAACTGCTTGACGACAATATCTTATCCGTCATCGGCGGCATGGACTGTCCTATCGTGGGCTCCTTCGATCAGACTCTATTTAATCAGTGGGTTGCGCCATTCACATGTGGCTTGGAAGACGTTGCTAACCACAGAGCAGATTCCCAGGCTACAAATACAGCCCAAATGGTCCAGCGACCAACTACTAGATCCAGAAGACCGATCTCACGCCAACAGTAGGCTGCAGTGTATTATGCAACACGTCTAGGGACGTATCACTTCTTCGATCAGCAATAGACTTATCCCTGTGTAGACAGCGATTTTGTCCCTCCCTCGGTGTTTAAGCTACCGCTGAGAATACGGCAGACCATATCATCGAGAGCAAACTCTGCGGTGCGCAGTGCCTACGATCCGCCGGAAGCATTAGCCGTTAGGATAGCGGGAGGGGCCAATTCTTATTATGAGAAACGGAGGGACTACCCGCCTTATGCCTCCAAGTGCGGTCGCATCTGCAGGTAGTACCGGAGACCCTCCGTGGACTGCGTGGCATTCACTGTTAGTAGCTTCCCAACTGAGCACAAGATTCAACGGGATGCAACTTCGGAGTCCCTCGTTAGCCGTATGGATCTCTATTGGTGGTGGCTGGCTGTTTTGGTCAGTTCCATGGCGCGGTTTCATATGAATCTTCTAGCGCACGGTATGGGCACAGGCAAGAGATCAATGCATCGACCAGCGGGTCGGCCAATTAGCGCGCTGATCTGCCAAGATTGACGGCAGACCTGCTTTTAAGGATGTGAAGATGATGCAAAATCAAGCTTGCGCTACAACGTGATAGAACCTCTACTGCTTCGCCATCACCAAGCTGTCCACTTCCAAACAATGCTCGCACGACTCTTTTGTAACCCAGTATTTGCAGAACCTCCTGAACAACACCTGATGAAGTCGGCGTCGATCACAAGCTCGGCCACCAACGGCTTCACGCCGACGGAACTGAAGGTACTGATCTCCAGAGCATCCCTTCCTGCTGCAGGAACTGCTGCGTGCGAGACACGCACAAGAGCTGTCAAGAAACCACGGAGCAGCACGAGGAGTCTCGGAATCCTATTACCCTCCTCCGCCGTCCAAGCATTTTCACTGCCGAATGAGTCGCCCCGACGAACCAAGTTGATCTTCCAAAATCACTGCCTATAGCGAGCACGCTAGCGTCAAACTCTCCCTTTGCCGCTTTAGTTACAGCCTAGCTCGCATTCCCCACAATCGGCATGCGCCACCAAGTTCAGCCATTGTAACCCTGAACATGTCCGTGTCGTTGAGATGACAGCGAACGTCTCTGCAGATAATGCCCTTGCTTACACCGATATCATCGGCGTCCTCGCGAGTGCGTTCGCGCATTCCATGCCGGCGGAAGATTGCGAGTAGCGGTTACCCTTGACCTTGTTTTGCGCGGCAAAGGTAAGGCTCTTCTCTCTCAACACACTCGTCGTTGCTCCGTCACCCTTCGGGATCTGAACGTTGTGCCGCCGCATCAAGAGGGCAACCTTGACTAGCCCTTGGATCCACTGCTGCGAGCAAAGCGTAAGGCTTGTTATATGATCTCGCGAGGACTCTCCGCCGGACTTGGAAGTTGTGTTGACATTCTGACAAACTGCTGGCTGTGCGAGCTGCGACTGGACTACCTCAGCATTCTTACCACTCTAGGAAAGACAGCGGGGAACGGCAGCGACGATGTGGAACACTCCATTCGTTCTTTTTCTTTCTCTTGTGGTGCAATCTACTCAGGGCTTCGAGCTTGATTCGGGACTCAGCACGCGACAGACATCTGTGCCAAAGCTGTCGACATGTTCAGTAAGCATCGATCGATATTCAGGCAGGCTTGATAACCACGACTGACCGACCTACAGGCTTCATGTCTCGCCCAAGCCATCCCGGTCTCAGGTTGCAATGCTACCGATGCAGCATGTCTATGCACGAGCATGCCATTCGCACAAGCGGTCACTGCCTGTTTGACGCCCAACTGCACAGTCATTGAGCAACTCGAGACCAGGCGATACTCTGCAGTGACCTGCAATGAACCAGTCCGAAACCAAGGTGACTTGACCGAGTCTCTTGTCTGGGTCTTCTTCGCCGTAGCCAGTTTCGGCATACTTGCGCGCGCCCTCTCGCGAATGGAATCACTCAGCGGAACTGGATACGGCTGGGACGATCTTGTGATTCTCATCAGTTACCTCATCCTTATCCCAGCTGATGCCATCTTGCACCACATGGTCGAGCTAGGGCTGGGACAAGATATCTGGATGGTAGCGGCCATGCCTGACAACATCAGTGAGATTCTCTACTGGTTCTACATCTCGGAGTTCACATACGTCGCGCTCCAGTCCAGCACCAAGATCGCCATCCTGCTCCTTTACCTGCGCATGTGGCCATACACCGGAGCCTCGGATGAACCTAAATGGTTCCGCGCCTCCTGCAAGACCCTCATCGTGATTCTCATGGCTTACGCTTTCATCCTCATCGTGGTGCTAGGCCTTCAGTGTCAGCCGATATCCTTCTCCTGGCTCAAGTGGGACGGCCTACACCAGGGTTTTTGCATCGACGTCAACGCTCTCATTTTCGCCACTTCTGGCATCAACATTTTCTTCGACATCGCTGTGATACTGCTACCGGTTCCACGTCTACTCTCCCTATCGATCGCCACCCGCAAAAAGATGGCAGTGGTTGCGACCTTCCTCATCGGTCTCTTCGTCACTTTCTGCAGCGTCATCCGTCTTCGCTCCCTCGCCGTCTGGGGCAGCGCGCCGAACGTCACATATCTTTACAACCCCATCGCAATCTGGTCGAACCTTGAGATCAACCTAGGAGTACTCTGCGCTTGCTTCCCGGCAGTTGCTGGACTTATGCAGAGAGTCTACACTATGATGACTGGCCACAAGTTCACGACTGGTCACCGCTCTGCCACGGAGCGAAGCCAAGTCGACCCAAGAGACCAAGTCCAACGCCACTACGAGCTTGAGTCCAAATCACCAATCACGACCGGCCGCTCATTTTCCGAAAGCAACAACGGATATTACCAGCCTGTTCAAGAAGATCAGCAACCTCAGGCAGCTATCCGCTGGTCTCCCGATGGCACTGTCAAGTACTACAGTGGCGAACACCCGGTCCAGAAAGCCCCTGTGGTAGACGTGTGTCGCACCGGTTCAGTCGCAGAGGCCTCAAGGAATACATCGATTGCGGAGGTTTCGAGAAATGCCTCGAGGGCCGGAGCCGGCAGACATAGGCCTCAGAGCAAGCCTTTGCCCAACATCCACGCGTATGATCATGATGAGATTGATGATGAGAGGCCTTCGCCGGTCCTGCCAACGACGTTCCCGCAGAGTGAGCATGACAGCGCGCAGCAGATGATTGATGCAGGATACTCTGCCTTTTCGACCTTGAAGGCCGCGAGGTAGTGACATGTAGATATGATTGCTGCTTGCATAGGAAGGGTGTATGCGAGTGTACAGATCCCTGACTGAACGACTTCAAAATGCATTGGCTGGGCCACTCTCTCGCTGAAGGATATGTTGTGCCTCGAGCTTCTGAGCTGCAACGTCTTGTCGTCGTTGCGCATAGCTGCTGGCAATGGCTCGAATCAATGCAATCGCCACTGCTTGTCCTTGCTCCAACATGATCCCATCACTTTCTGCGGGGACATGAAAGAAGAGCACCGGGCGAGCCGAGTCTTTGCCACCCTCCATGCAATTCTTACGACCAAAGTACGCCAAGCTGTTGAAGTAGATATAATCGCACAAGTAATGACCTGCGTCCTCGCTGGGCCTTATATCTGCTTGATGTCCAGGTCGTCCTTCCTCGATGGCCAGTACATTCAGCTGCCAATCCAGCAGAATCCTCTCGTAATCGAGCGAAGTCGTCATTCTACTGGGACAATCTCCAAACGTAGTCTTGCCTTCATCCGATTCTGGCATGTTCCCATCGAGGTCTTTGTGCTTCGAATACCCATCTCGATGACCGTAGCGCTCGAGAGAATACCACGTCCGGCCGGAGGCCATGCCTAGATGGAGGACTACATCGACCTTTCCAGCATATGCATCATGAAGCTTCGGGACAAGATTCCTGACTTCGTCGAACGCCACCCGGATGGGTTGGGGATACGATATTATGCGGACTCCATTCTTGTGTGATTTTGTTGGGGACAGGTAGTCTGGCAAAGCGTGCGTGATCTCAAAAGATGGATTGATTGGGAATCTGTCCTGGAATGGTCCGAAGCCTGTTACGAGGATTGTGATGTCTCTGTTGGGAGTGCGGTCATCCTGGATGGAACCCATCGAAATGCTATGAGACTTTCCAATCTGTCGCTCAAATCCAAGTTGCTCCGTCTGATCGATTACGCAAGAGATTAGTGTTCAAGGAAAGGACGAAAGAGCTACTGCCCCGCATCATGGAATGCCGCTGGACCATGGCGATAACAGCTTAGCTCGGAGCGGAGGCCGAGGCTCTTCAGATGTTTCAGCGCAAGGTCCAGAAGGCACGTGATCCGCATGAAGCCGAGTTCGTGCCGAGTCAGGGAGAATTATGCCATTCTACATGTTTACCTGACATCTGCAACTCTCCGAAGTCGCTTGAAAGTGGATGCCGCACTACTATACTACTCGGCACCATGAGGAATTGAGCCTGAATCGTTGATTGAGATACTGTGTGCATTGAGAGAACCATTCACCACCATTCTGCCGAAGTAGCCTATGCCTTCGTGGCAACTGGTCATACTGCCGGTCCTTCGACAAGCTATCACGTGTCGCCGAGGGTTCGTCTTTGTCCATTCATCCTGATCTAAGTCAGATCTTCTTCGAGCCGCACACGGAAAGGTGTCGGCTGTATTTGAGAAGCACATAGCAGTGTCTTGGAAGGCAGTGACCCAGTGGAGTGAAGCATATCGAGCAGCTCTTCGTGCGGTGCATGTTTTGAAGGTGCCACCTCTTTGCAGGTCAGTGGCCAATGGCTGGCACCGTTGTCACTAGGCCGTGGCATTATCCGTCGTGCTTAAGTCCTACTTGCGATCTGAGCGACGTCTTGCCTGCTTCGGACTGAAACACTTGCCGTCTTCATCTCTGCGGAGTTTCTCACGAGCCTCAATTGAACAGAGTTCCTCAGCCCTTGACTCTTGGCGTCAGCGTTACCGCAATAGCAGCCACATCTCTACTAGTTCTCGAACAAATGACAATGACCTGGGGCCCCAGAGTGCGATGTCCACGGAGGATGACATCGGCAGGATGCCAACTCAACTGAGATGATTGGAGAATTGTCAATGGCTTTGTTCTGGACGTTGATATGAAGACTCCAAGGACTTCAGTAGAGCTTCGCAATGTCCTACGAGTTTTGTGGTACTAGACGACTTCGCGCGGCGGAAATCTGTGCGCTCGATACACACGTCGAAGTGGCTGATCTATAGTTTCTTCAGGTTGCTGGCGACACTGAGCGCTGTAAAGGCTTCTGGTGCCGACTTGATCCTGTACTCATCGGCCTCGATATCGATGTAGCGCAGTAAATGCGCGCGCCTGCCTAGAACAGGGATGATATCTTGAAGGGCAGCGGTTGTGGCGAACTTGAAGCAGTTGACAGCATATATGATGCCTGATGAATCGACATAGACCTGCTTATTGACGTAGATGATGGCGGCATATTTGAGCTTCGTCGGGACCCAGGGCTCTCTTGCTCCTGTCGTACACTTGTCGGCAGTGATGCTTGTTCCGATGGACGCCAGAACGCGAGAGCTCGAAGGGACTTAGAAACAAAAGGATGTCAGCTATGGTCGACAAGTGCAGCGCGTCGTGTAATGCATGTCTCGAGTACTTGGCCGTCGTCTAGATACTGCTAGAGCCTTGCCCGTCTCCGAAACCACGTACCATTACGACGCCGAATCAGCTCGATCTGGATTGACTTGTCCTCTTGCAGCACATAGCCTTAAATTTGGTTGCGCAACTCAATCGAGAGATCGAGGAAATTGGGGTTCTGCTCATTGCCTGAAGCCATGGTGCTTGAAGTTTGCTGAAATACTGGTCGATGGCGTGTGTCGCGCGAGTTGGCTTCGGCTGTCAATGTGCGGTTGGTAGGCTGTGGTCGTCATTTGAAGCTGGCTGATGGTTGAACAGGTAGATGTGAGAAGAGTCACGTCAGGAAGCTGGAATGGTCGAGGCCTCGTGACTAGTGCACACTTCACGAGCGCGTCCTCAAGCTTGGGGCCGTGATTTGTCACACTCACCTCAAAGACGTATTTGCCCTCTTCACCTGTCCTTACATATTCAGTGACTGTACTCTCACGGACTCAGAACCATCAATCGTGGGTCTATGCAGCCTCCTGTCACAGCATTCTCGATGTTTCTCTGGATCTTCTCCTCGCGCAACATGAGCAGCTTCAACGCTTTCTCCATGCCCTCACGAAACTTCGCCTGGGGAAATGGGTGTCGTTACTTGACAACCTAATAAAGGCACTTGCACTGTACGCACATAATGCCACTCAATACACCGTATGGATGCGAGAGCGGTGCGTACTCACAAGCATCTCCCATGTGCCTGAGGTGAGGCTCAAAGTGCAAGACAACCACATCGAGCGCGTCGTCGAGTTTCAGCGCTTATCTGCAGTTAGAGCCATGGAGGGACTGGACAAGCCCATAGCAATCCCTGATTATGGTGTCGAATTTGCCACTCTGTCGGTGTCGGACATAGATATCGTTGTGGTCGACATAGAGCTTGCTAAGCAACCTGGCAACACAGAGATCTTCCAGAACGAGGCGGTTTTTGCCGTGATGAAGACCGCCGCTTCGTATTCGCATTCAGCGAATGTGTTGTACTTGTTGCCCGACTAAGACCAGGAAATGGCGCAAGTCCCATGCCCTTGGGAAGCTGAATCGATTGCTGTCGTATAGTATGGGCATCGGCTCTCCGTAAATCTGTCGACTTGTTGATAGGATACTGGTGTGTGACGCGGTACTGAGCGCTTTCCTGAACGGTTGTGACGACACCTGTCATCAGAGTACACAACTTCATCTCGAGCCACGCTAACACTGAACACCTCGTCTTTTCGGTGTTCACGTCTTGCTGTCAGCCAGATTTGCTCAATTTCGGAAAGCAGACATCTGTAGATAAGGTTATACGAATCTTCGAAAATAGGTCCAAGAACATGATGCCAGAGGAGGCGCTTTGCCCAGATGCCATAGCATCCTTACGAGAACGAATGTTCTGCATGATCGAAAGTCAGTGAAGGGATTCCAGAAGCCTGGGATCAGCATGAACCATATCACGTAAATGTGAAGCTACCCTATCGAGTGCCAATCACATGGGAGCCATCGTACCGGTAAGCGACTGAATGACCAGCAGAATAGGGACGAATGATAAAAGGCGTCGAGAGTCCATCGCTTGCAATATCATAGAGGCGGGTCGATGGCATCTCCCACCGCTTGCATGCGTCGATCGCCGTTGTCGCCTGGCGGAGTGAAGCGGGAACTTGAAACGCGTTGCACTGCAGCTATCACAACAAACCACTTTCACCTCCCCAACCCTCATTTCACCAACATCATTTTCGAAGACGCGGTTTCGCCACGCGAGAAGCACCAGGATCCGTGTCGAGCGATACCTACAGCCACGACTCGTTCGGGCAGCAAGACAGGGTGAGTACCAAACAATTAACGATAGTGGCGGCGGCGGCGAGCAGCAGGCAGAACAGGAGGCTTCGTTTGGTTCTCCGGCAGTAGCGGAGCAATACTTGTATATCAGCTTTTGGTGAACGTGGAGGTAAGTGGTAAGCAGAGTCAAGGCAGCTCCGATTAGGTGGACCGGGACATTCCGGCACTGGGACCTGGCTGAGGCTGGCTGGCTGCACGGCAAGCAGATCTGACTTGGAGATTTTGCGGCTCATTTGCCAATGGACAGCAGAGCATCTGTCTCAGCATTCACCTACACCACACTATCCACTACGCACGGGCACGCGATCACGAGAGCAAGTGCAATCACACGAGTAAATGCTGCACGCACTCTTCGCACCACACGAACAACATCATTCCTAGGACATCCTTCGTGATAACAGCACCGCAGCAATCGACGAGATCCTCGGGACTGCAACGGACGACCGCATACCCTGGCTCATCCTCACAAGCATTGCAAAAGACGTCAAGCGCTTTCTGTCACAGTCGGCCAGCAGTTCCAATGAGTCCTCTACCCTCTTGCCGCAAGATACTATGAGTGCACCCGGAGCGCTCAAGTCTACAACTCCTACCTCCTCGGATACCACCAACCCGATCGCTACAACTTCCCCGAACATGGCGGAATCATCCTCAGAGTCGTCCTCAGATGACCATCCACCTCCTTCAGTCGCCTTCTATGGCTTCAGGTCATGGGTGTCACAGGCTGTTGTGGCTTCTTTCTTAGCTGGCGGTGTAGCTGGCGCAGTGTCGAGAACGGTGGTCTCTCCACTCGAGCGCTTAAAGATCCTGCTGCAAGTACAGTCTACAGGACGCACGGAGTACAAGATGAGCATACCGAAAGCACTGGGCAAGATATGGCGGGAGGAAGGCTTCCGCGGCATGATGGCTGGTAATGGCGTGAACTGCATACGGATTGTGCCTTATAGTGCAGTGCAGTTCGGCAGCTACAATATCTACAAGCCGGTAAGTCGGGAAGGCCTTGCTTCTGGTGCAGGGCAATACTAATCAGTGCAGTTCTTTGAACCTGAACCCGGTGAGCCTTTGACACCGCTGAGACGACTATGCTGTGGTGCCATTGCAGGCATCACATCGGTGACTGTTACCTATCCTCTCGACATCGTGCGAACGCGTCTATCGATTCAGTCGGCATCATTCAAGGGACTGTCCAAAGCAGAAGCTCAGAAGAAGCTACCCGGCATGTGGGCAACTATGGTCTCAATGTACAAGCACGAGGGAGGCATCAGGGCACTCTATCGCGGCTTGATACCCACAGTCGCAGGAGTTGCGCCATACGTCGGACTGAATTTCATGGTGTATGAGAGCGTGCGGCAGTACTTCACACCGGAAGGGGCACTGAATCCTGGATCTATTGGCAAGTTGGGCGCAGGAGCCATCTCCGGAGCTGTGGCACAGACCATCACATATCCATTGTGAGTCAAGTGATCAGGGTTTGAAATATATAAGAGCTAACGATGTGGCAGTGACGTGCTTCGACGACGGTTCCAAATCAACACCATGTCCGGCATGGGCTACAAATACAAATCGATTGGGGACGCGCTCTCGACCATTGTGAAGCAAGAGGGCCCCACCGGACTCTACAAAGGCATTGTGCCGAATCTGCTCAAGGTTGCTCCCAGTATGGCCAGCAGCTGGCTCGCCTTTGAAGCAGTAAGAGATTACGCTGTGGGCCTGAGACCCGAGGAACACCTGCGCGAGGGTCCGAGGGGCGAGGGCATATGAGCAATTGTCGCGAAGGCTCGACCCTAACATCAGCCGACCTCCACATCGGAGACACTACTGCGAAGTGGACGAACGGTCTGGATCATACTTCATCGACGGCGCATTGGGACTGTAAACTTCTCCAGCTTTGACTGGACGAACGGGAAAACTGCATCTTGGAATTGGGAGCGAGGCGTTTTGGAGAAAAGGACCTGCAATATGACTGCGCGGGAGTGGCAATGGTCACGCAATGGCTGTCATGGCGAGGTCGCTAGAAAGAGGTGCTGCGCAGCGCTTGCATTGGATCATGCGCTTACATGTACAGTAACACCACAGCATACCTGAGTGTAGAAAGGGTAAAGACGCAAAGATACTGTACTTCTATGATGGCTTGCCTCGCCGGGCAGTTTGAGATCAAAATGAGGTTCATGGATTGGCTTGGGGGAAACCCATGCCTTAGGCTATAACGGACTTGCCCGCAAAATTGATATTAAGTGGCTGACCCTAGCAATCTGCAGTATTAAGTGGGTAATAGGCCCTCTCTTCGAGAAGGCTGAGTGGAAACAACGCAAGCCCGGATGGACCCGAAAGGAGAACACTGGCATGCCTGAAAGCCGCTGCACACAACAGTGTCTCAACTTGCGCACCGAACTTGAATAATGCCTTCGATAACAGCGTGGCGCACATCTGGACTCTGGAGCAGCAGGAACTTCACCAGGGCGCTTGCGCCGCAGATCAGGCAGATCGCATGGGTGAATGGTCTAAGAGGATTAGACAACATGAGGGAACATCAGAACTGCACAGATCCAGACACACTTGAACGTCCGGAGAAAGGCCCTTTCACCCCCTACCTACCCGACAGATATCGAGACTACACGCGCGTTGAAGAAAACCTCAAGGAGACTAGAAATGACGGTCCAGCTGGAAGTACCCGGCGTGATTCCGTGAAGCATTCAGAAATACCTGCAGCACAGGACTTCTTTCCAAACATCACGGACATCGTTATTCAATTGCGCCGAATGGATTATAGCCATGATCAGAAGGTTCGAATCGCGGTAAGAGTCCACAGACTTCTTCACGAGATGCAGTGGAAGCGGTCTGCGAAAATCAAGCCTCGGCCTAAGAAGACCCATTTCCAGCGTAAGGATGAATATGAGACGCAGAGGAGTTCCTCCGAGACCTTTGATACGCCAGAAACGTTCCATGAGCAGCACCAGCGGAGCCGCAGAGGGAATCATAGAGGGACCTCAACTATTATCAGGATCAGACTGCGAGATTGGACGGCCACAGACCTGGAACAGTTCCTTTCCGCAGTGCGAGCATCGCGCGGCGTGCATTCAGTCCAGTCTCGAACTTCATCTCCCGATGCCAGGCTTCAAAGGGACCGCGATGAGCAGCAAGAGGGTCGCGAGAAATGGTGGCATTTCAAGGCTGGTTTGCGGAGAAGAAGAGAAAAGTTTTGGTGATAAAAGTCAGACGAGCCATATCTGAGCAAAACTCAGTATCAGCAATCGCCATTCGTACTGATCGAAGGTTGCGGGCAGCATGAGCTTAATACCTGCGTGCCTCGTGCCTTGAGATATGGCCTGGCTTCGGGAGCGACGTAGTGTTGGACCAATATGCTCAGGACCAATTTGAAGCCTCCAATTTTGGCGGGCCTTGTCGTCCAGTATAGATGTTCTCTGCTGTCTGAGCTGCATTGGTTGGGAATAATGCTGCAGTGCTGTGATGTCGAGGAGGGCGTAAAACCCGGAAGATGAGATCCCATTCCTCGCCAACATATCAGGCAGACCACGACCAGATAGGCGGCACTGTTGGACAAGATGATTGGCGCTGAGAGCATTTATGGACCCAGTGAATACAGACCCTTGTCATGTCGTGCAACCCTGCTTCGTGAATCGGTGCACCTCAAGAGACGGAGAAATCATCTTGTCGCTTTCTTACTTATTGTACGCCTCAGCCCATCGATGCTGACCAATCCAATAACGCTATGGCGCCCGGTCAATGTGAAGCTTGCTAAAAAGGTTATGCCGCCAGCCAGGCAGCGCTCGTCAAGGGCGAAGAGATTCAAATATGCCAAAAATCATGTGCTTGAGCTTGCACACAAAGGATACATCACTCGTATACCGCGTGCTAATCCTTCGGCAAAGGATTGGAAGGATAGTAATCGTGGTACGTGTTCTCCCGAATTACTAGACACTCTCTAGCCGGAGTTTTGCTAAGGGATTTCAGGAACGTCCAAGGAAGGAACGAGTAATCCGTCCAATCGAGCTTGGGACAGTCTAAATCCCAGCTGGAATAATTCCGCAACGCCATACCGGGAGCCGCGGGCGACTGCCTCAGACATTCATGCTGTCAATCAGCGCCATGATGTAATAGCAGTATGACCACAAATTCATGCGATCTATCGCGACTATGGTGAACTAGCAACACAGTTCACCAGTGATGCCGTCACTCGACGCCGTCAGGCACCAGCAGCACAGATAGAAGGTAAAGCTGTCACTGGACGCCGTAAAGCAACAGCAGCGCGGATGAACAGCAATGCTGATACTCAAGTTCGTGATGCGCCCGCCACACACAAAGGTTCGCCCAAGGTCGCGGAGGTCAGCGTCCGCCTCGATATCCGGAAGAAGTACAGTAATGGTCAGGAGAATGCCATGGCCGCCAAAGTCCACAGGAGTCTTTACAAAGCGGAAGGCAAACGTTTAGCTGCGATCAAGCGAAAGCCAAAACCGAAGCCAAAGCGAGCGCGCTTTCAGCGTAAGGATGACTATCTGGTACCGTGTCCTTCCTCTTCGACGTTCGATGTGCCGGAGCTGTTTTATGCCGAGCGGCGAGGTGGTTCAGGACATGTAGCATGGTTGAAGGTCAAACGGCGCGATTGGACGGCCGATAATCTGGAAAAGTTCAAGTCTGCAGCGCGAGCCTCGCGCAGTGTGGATCCGGTCCCCTGAGGAGAGGGACGACCGGCAGGACCGGCAGGACCGAGAGAAGTTGGCGCGCGGAAACAGAGGGTGGCATTTTGCAGCTGGTGTTATATCTTCTGCATGATATGGTGTAAAGCGCCAGGATGATGCATGAATAGCAGGTTTTGAGGGTAATATAACCTGATTGAGTGTGGTAATTACTTGTCCTTAGGAAATGAGATTAGGCACCTAAATTACAGAGATTAAGGGCCTCTTATTAAAAGAAGACTTATATAAGTACCTTAAGGGTACTACTACTTAAAAAAAACATAGTTTTTTATACCCTAATTTCTAGACTTAATACCCTAGTTCTAAGCTTCTATCTCTACTAGTTTTATAGTTATAAGCCCG
>LIHB01000083.1:3284-114386 GCA_001297265.1 Mycosphaerella arachidis
TTTATCTAACCTACATATATATATACCGGTAATATACTATATCTAGATATACGCTATCCTACTATACCCTTCTCTACTTTATAAGTATAGTACTATCCTTCCGCTACCTCGCCTAAACCTAATACCTATATTTAATATACTATATTATTTCTTAAGTCTCTATAAGAGTAAGATACTACTACTTTATTACTCTCTCTTAACGTCTTATTAGCCTAAGAACAAACATAATTAAGCTTATCTTCTTTACTTATAATATTATTAGTTTATACTAGACCTAATATTTTAGAATACTTAGTATTAGATACCTACCTTATAATAGCCGTATATAACCTAATATATAGCTAAGGCTACTATACTTCCTATTCTAATACGCTCTCTAATATATTACCTACTCTACTAGTTGTTTATTATTTAGATACTTAATAAGAGATAGAAGTAATATATATATACTATTAAGCGCATTAAATAATACTACTAATCTAGCGCTCTTTATTACTATAGCTATAATGCTTTATAATATATCCTCTCTATTAAAGCAGTATAGTAATAATACTATAGATAATTAAGATAATAAGAGAAGAATTATATAATAACACGCCTAATATTAAGTAAATGTCCTCTACTAAGCCTAATATTAAGTAGCTGTTAGGCACTCCCTTAGGAGTGTTAATTAGATTTAAAGAAAGCACGGATACGTTTTGTCCTTTTTCGACTTATGGGTTGCCTGAGCTCGGCGGTAACTAAATCTTTGGGATGTGGAATTTGTCCGACCCAAGAACCAGGCTAATATCATGGGGCCTCTGCAGCATTGCAACGTGCTGATTGGGTGCTTTTGTCGGGTTTGCAGCGCCCTCTCGTCGTTTTTGGCTCTTCAGTTCTGGCCGTATACTAAGTGACATATCCGCTGTAGCAACTGTGCAGCATCATGTCGGCCTGTCACAGGCTGTGTATTCTGCACAAAAAAGACTTCGCCCTTGTAGCTCAGTACGTCTCACCCTCTTGAAATAGAATCAAAGATATCTAACCGTCCGCAAGGTGGTAGAGCGCATCACTAGTAATGATGAGGTCTTAGGTCCGACTCCTAACAGGGGCACATTCGTACGAATACCGTCAATCCATCTTTTTTTGCTTTCAGGCATCGGATGTGCGTTTGCTGCGTGCGACTGGTAGCTCAGTCCGAAGAAATCGTTGATCGGTATCGCTGCATTTTGCCCACGGAGGAGATGTTCAGGTGGAATTGGCACACTTCATCGAGGCATGGTCTGATCCATGACCGCCCCCGTATGCGTGAACACCAGCATGCTTCGCTCATGTGTCCAGACCGTTGCTGTCCTCCACGTCTGTTGTGCCAGCGACAAGCCTAGCTTTTGTCTTGTCACTTCCTCGCCTGATAGCATCGTCGATCTCCGTATCAAGATATCTGCTGAGCTCCTGCACCACTATCCTCTGCTCTTTCACTTTCCGTGGATCCCATACCTCTTTCATGAAGCTCATGCTCTCTGTTGCATTCTTCCTCTCTTCCCACATCAATTCCCACTTCGCCAACTTTTCACCATCTTCGAAGCATATGCCATACATGCTGCACAAGCTTTCCTGCTCTGGCACACAATCCACAGCCTGCCTGAGGAACAGCCATGGCCACATGTGCTCCCAGACACGACCAGTGAAGTAGTCGTGCCAATCGCTTATCCTCAACCACTCCCGACTCCACTCGTATTGGCTTCTATCCCTGCTTCGAATCCTCTCTCTAGTCACCGCAAACTGCGAGCAACATGGACCTGCCACGATCTCCGGCGCCGGCGGATCGTCTCTGAAGTTATCAGCCCATGCCCAAGCCATGAACGGCTCTTCCCTCACATGCCAATCATCTGATGTCTTTGTGGTGTTGATCCATGCAGGACATGCATCTTTCCAACCCGTCTTGAGATTGAAATAGCCTCTTCCCATCACAGCGGTCAGGTTCAGCCTCGACAATGCCACAGACATGCTCTGCTGTAGAACGCCGTCCATGTGCCATGGATGCTCCTCCGAGTGAGTGAAGATGGTGAGGTCCGGAAGGTCATCGTAGAAGTCGTAGAGATAGGTGTGGTACATCAAGGCCTCGCGACCTTTGTTGAGAACTGGAGGACGATATTGAGCGTTGGGATCATCGCTGACATAGCGGATGATCTTGAGATTCGGGATTGAGAGCTTCGAAGTCCAGGAGATGTTGTCCTTGGCTTGCGAGGCTACCACGAGGTTGACCGTAATGCTGTCGGCGTAGGTCGTCGGAGGGTACGCTGCTTTGTTGTGAACGACAGGGGCCAGAACATTGTGATGGAATGCGGGCACGACACGGAGAACGAGGACATAGACAAAGAAAGCGAAAGGAACAAGTAGAAAGAGGGACCTAGGGCTGTTCGTAGAGCGAAACGGTACGACCATGACTTTGCGAAGCGGTATAATGCATCGTGGATGGAATCGAGAATGTAGCGCAAGATTGCTGGCCTTGTGAAGGTGATGTGAAGGAACAGGGACAAGAGACGGCTGTGTCTCGTAGTGCATCGGAACTTGATGCAGTCCCAACCAATATTCTAGAGCTATTTGACTGAACGAAAGTCACCGGGCGGCACCTCCTTGCCCAACGACAATCTTGCATCAGCATCAAGACTCAACTTTCACATCGCGATCATTATCGTCAAGATTCCTATAGCGACGATGGACAATGGCGGACGGAGATCATGTTTCACCGTGTTCCTTACTCTTCAGGTCCCGAACGGAGCATCACGGTTTGGATGCAAATGAATCAACACATAATCCTTCGGCCGCGCAAACATGTCCTCCACCTCGGCAAAGATCGCCGACCCAAATACTGACGCGGTTTTGAATGGGCATAGAACCTCTTGATGCCTCGGTGGTAGCATTGCCTCAGTATACCATCCCCTTCGTCACACTGACTGATGGGAGTCATGCAATGAAGACGAAGAGAATCGCTATCGCCCTCGAGAGACCTTATCCTCCACCAGACTTGCAGAAACCCGTTCTTGCTCGTGTTGACAACGCTCGAGCCATGACAATGAGGTTGATGTAAGCTACACTGCGCCATGGCATGACGCCGGAAACTCGGAGGCGAGCTAGCTCGGGGGAAGGCTGGACCTAGCGTGCGGCAGCTAGACGACATCCTCAAGGATGTTTTGGAAAGACGCCGAGCTATGCCGATTTCATCATTGCCGGATCGCTGGAATTGGCGAGATGCGTAGGCGGTGGGTATTTGGAGAGATTCTGTTTGGTGTGATGTTCGAAAAGCTCTATAAGGCGTGTGCACCTTGGCTTAGGCGCAACGATCGTTGTGTTCACCACGAGCTCCACCAATTGAGGTCGAGACATGCTATCCTATCGATCAGTCATCGGATCACTGCTTTGCAGAACCGCAAGCATCCACAGCATTCCTCGGCGCGAAACACCCAGTTCAGCTCAAGGTCGGGAAAGGTAAATACAGCAGCAGTGTCCTCATACCAGGTGTCTGTCCTCAGGACTTCTCAAATCAGACTTCATATATTCGTCACTGATATTCCAAAATGTACGATCACCTCACAACAACAACACAAGATAATGCCAGCCTACGTCGGAATCCTTGCAACCTTCCTGGTCATTTTCTTCCTGGCGATCATCGCTGGAGTAGTCATCTGGAGAGTCCAAACAAACATCGGCCGTGTAGGATGCGAAGCTCGAGGAGATAGCACTGGAAGTGGCGATGAAGTGTAAGTCGCGCAGTCGGTCAAGCAAAATGTCAGCACGACGAGTGCACCAAGCCTCTGAGGCGCGACTGTCCCAGGAGAAGCTTTTGATCGCCGATTCGAAGGCTCTAGCGGATACCAGCGACAGCACCAGCGGAAGCTCCAGCTACGAAAGGACGCCGTCAAGGGGAGACGCGGTGATCGACAATGTCCTCTCCTGCGTCAAGCGAGCGAGAGAAGCTCCCACATCCACGAACGGAATCATGAGTAGGGAGGAGCGCATCCAACGGTTCCTCGAGTATACCATCTGCATCGACTACCAAGTCAAGCTAAGGATCGAACTTGCGCAAGCAGAGCGGCAGTACTTTGCACGCATCGATGATCGAATCTTGGAATGGCATGATGGCCTCCGGAGCGCGACTCCAACTGGAGGGGCCAGAGTCCACTTATCAGCTATATCTGGCATCGGATCCATGAGCCAAGTTTCAAAGTCGGCGTCCTGCCCGAGCATGCCACGAAGGCCATCACCAGGTTCTTCGAATACCAATCATCTGACAGGCACAATGGCTGTATCTGTGAAGTCGTATAGGAAAAAGGTGTATAGGGAAAAGGTGATGGGACACTTGCGGAGAAGTTGAGTATCGACAGATACGAGCTTGTGCCCACGATCTTCAAGTCCTGTCCAGCAGACATCAAGCGATCCGTCTTCTCCGGGATCGAGTATTATCGGCAGGAATTCTTCTTGGTCATCAATCGGCCAGGTGATATGGCTCTTTGTACGAAGGACTGGCTGCAACATAATGAAGGGTGGTTCATGCCGAATGTGCATGGTAAGGCGACGTCCGAGAAGCAGAATCAGGCTAAGGTGATGTCTGAGAAGCAGAGTAAAACTTGGACCAAACCTTGTGCAGTGATGTAGGGCCAAGCGGGTGCTCTGTGATCCACCACTATGGGAGAGGGAAATGCCCGGAAAATGCTGTACCATAGAATATATAGATCCAGACGCCTTGGCACAACCACTTCGATGCCGATCCATGTTTCTCATACACGGGCGCTCTCGCCACTTCCTCACTTCAGCCTAGCGCCTCGCGGCATTACTTCTCTCTGACTCCGGCGCCGCCCACGATCCTGCACGACATCCACTTCCAAGCACGCACTGTCACGGCAGATACTTTTATCTGCCGTGCACCTCCCACCGACCAGGTCGTCTCGCCTCGCCGAGCCTGGCGATGGACGGCGCGCAAGCTCAATCTCAATGTCATTGACACCTCCGCCATCTGAAGCCGGGAGCTCCGAATCCGCCCAAACAATTCTCATGTACGATCCCGAAGAGATCAAACTCCTGGAACATGTCAAGAACATCCCCCTCGCCATGGTCGACGCCATGAATACCAAGGGGTGGGAGCGCTACAGCACTTTTCTGGCTCCTTCTCACCGGAGTTCGGGATGGTTGTATTCGGCCAAGTCTTTGAATCGCGCGGAGCTTGTAAGTCAGTTGACTGAGAATGCGAAGAAGAATCCTGGCTGGAAGTGCGAGGTGGTGGATGTCATGCCGCACGTCGTGCGGAGGGGCGATAAAGGTCAGATTACGGCCGTCGAGGTTTTGATCAATGCGAAGCATTATCATACGCCTGATCGCATTGTGAGGAGTATGTGTCTTACGCTCGTGTTTTCGAGCTATTGGAATGCGGAGAAGGGAGGGTATGACTGGTTGTGTACGAACCAGAAAATTGTGTCCGGGATGGATTGAGCCTCACAGCCACCGCCTGGCTAGAGCCATATCCGCGGAATACATCGGGACTGGGAACGCTCAATCATCCGAGACCAACGATTCAGTACCTCGCCACTTTGGGCCATCGAATTACCAAGGAAAGTTTTTTTCGACATTCAAGAGACTGGAGGAATGGCCGAAGAGAGTAAAACTTCGGAACTACTACGCGGCAATAGCTAGGGAATAGCTACGCTCACGAACCTGTAGCTGCCTTCAAAGCCGCGCCTAATATTGGAGGCCGAGCCTCTGCTGCTTTGCCTCTTACTATCAGTTGCAGGGTCATCATCTTGAAGCAATTGCAGATAAAGATGGGCCCCTGCATATGGGACTACCCTCGTTATTTGATGATTTGCCCGTTGCATTCTGGATAGGACGACAGAAGGCGATATTGAACTTGGTGCTGATGGAAGACGACTATGTACATACCATATATTCTTCACTGAAAAGCAGCATTCCGCAACCTGAACGGCGTTTTCGACACATCAGAAAGATATGGGAGTCGTTCCGGAACCTAAAGGCAGCATGCATTGGGAGTCTTCCATTTTAATGATAACGATATGTACGAATCCAACTCATCTTAAACCCCTAACTCGTCGGTCCACGCTTCACATACCTTCTGCCCTTGCCCCTCCCAGCAAAGTTACTCATCTTCACCACATAAGGGCCCCTCTCGATTGTATTCACCACAATGTATCCACTTGGGAAAGTATAATGGCTCCAAGTGCCAGCATATAGTGGGGCCCCACCACCAGGGAGCAAATCATCCTCTGGGTATATATCAAAGAACGCAATCTCCTCCACCGCAGAACCATCAGGCTTCTCCGGGATCGTGCTGACGTCGAGAATTCGAAGTCCTGCGCCGTAGTTTGATTGGTATGCTAACCCGTCGTAGACGTACTGGTTATGGTCCACGGAGCGAACAGAGGATCTGTAGAAACCGGTGTTTTTGGGAGCTTCGAGGGAGGTTATGTCCCAGATATAAGTAACGGGAAAGCCATCGAGAGCAGGGGACTCGGGGTTTGCGCGAGTAGGTGAGACAGAGCCCTCGTCGAGTTCGTCATCCATCACGAGATGAGTTTGCCACATTGGGTCCAAGACCCAGCCTTGATGCGTGTAAGAAGCGCCTTTGTATGGGGTGCGGGAGATAATCGAAGCAGCTTGAGGGCCAGTTTTGTTCGTCACATCGTATATTGTGAGCGTGTCTTCATTGTACCCGTAGCAGATGTCTCGGCCGTTGTACTTCTTGTCTGGGCCACGGTAGACGATACATTGGGCGTCGTGGACGTAACCATCTTGCGGTGCGCAGCCTGGAGAGAAGGGCTTGGAGGGGTCTTTCATATCGATGAAGATTAGGCCTGCGGCGCAGGAGCTGTTTCGTGGGGCAGAGCCCACGGCGACGGCGTAGTTGAGTTCCTCGTTGACAACGACGTTGTGCGAGCGGCCGATTGGCATGTCCTCGAAGAGACCGGTGAGGTCGGTTGAAACGTTGAAGGTCTTTGGGTTCTGTGAGTCCAGGTTCAGGAGCTTACGCATGTCGAAGATTTGGACCTGGTGGTCGACTGCTTCGGAGCCGACGACGAGGTAGTCGCCGTTGACTTTGATTTCACGCCAGATGGATGGAGCGGATTGCTGTGGAAGACGGCCAACGTAGACGAGCTTGCCTTGCTGTGTGACTTCTGCGAATGCCGTTCCATCTTCCTGGCCGATGGCGATGAATTCGCGGCGGGAGCCCTTGTCGGTCCAGCCTGATCGTCGTTAGCCTGAACGCGAGGACAATACTTCGAAAGTCAACTCACCCCAAGATCCAGATCCCTCTCCAGTAGCAGAACCAAGCTCAGCATGTGACTTAAAGTCGTACATATCAATATCCCTGCACCTGAAAGTCTGCAGAGGGTCTCCCTCGACAGCCTCTGCCTTGCCATCGACACACTTGATACGATCGCCTTTGGGCCCCTTGCCGTTGAACTTCTTGGAGTCGTAGTCGCCGCGAGCACGGTGAGCTGCCCATTGTGCCTGGGTGAGGTCAGCGACTTGAATCTCTTATTAGGAGCCATGAAACTATTCACCTCTTTCTCAGCTCTCATCTCAGCCATGACAACACCAGACTCATACTCCTCCTTCGAGTACATGGCGGCCGATGCCAAAGGCAGCACAGCTGCAGCGACTGCGGCGAACTTCATCTTGTGTGCTCAGATCAAAAGTTTGTATGAATCAAGATGAAAGAAGCCACAATGAACAACCGTCGCAGGCTGCGCTTCACTTTATATCTACCTTCTACCTTACTACAACGAGCTGTGATCCGTCCTCTCGCATTCGAGTCCTGCATTAATTGTCGTGTGATAGCCATGGGCCAACCGTGGGCCAGTTTAATGCAATGATACCTTCCTATCGAGGCCTCACTATCTTGAAGTCTGGCACAAGCATCTTAGTCGCATAGGGTAGACTCCTGGTCGGCGTCTTGGGAGCGTGTTGGGATGTCGTGCGAACCGTTTACGCGCCGCATGATTGGGACTTGGCGGAGTTCCTGCCAAGGAAGTAGGATGGCCACGAAGATGGGACGCGAGTTCGGTGATGAATGCATGCCGAACAGGCTTCCATAAATATCCTACTGTCCAAGCAGATTTGCGAATTTCTGTTCGTCTTGTTCAAGTTCCGCTCAGATACTGTAGCGGAGGCTGCTTCGTGGAAGTAATGATGCCTTAGCAGCTCGAAGAGGTTTCGCGAGGCCGAAGGGATAGTCTACGGTATGCGGCGAATACCATAGGTCTTGGTAGACTACGCTACCTCGCTGGTGGGCACCATAATCCAGTCAGCTGCAATCACCTACCTATTCGACGTCTTCGAGAAAACGACATTCCGGGCGTAGAGCCGAAAGAGGAAGGTTGCTAGATGTTGCCCGCAACGAAATGCAGCTCGCGTGAACTTTGCCTCAGAGCCAAGACCGCAGCGCCTCTGCCCAGCCTGCAAGAGTTGCATTAGGTCCCAGAAGGGAACCGAAGAGGTCCTCTCGTGCAAACAGACAGCGCAGGCAGGTGGGAGGTGGTAGAAGAATTTTTTTTGGATTGCGAGATGCTCGCTCTGTTTTCACGAATACGCCAGGTCCGTACACTGCTTCGACCTGCGATCATACCTCAGCTTACGTCCCCAATAATTGATCGAGAACTGCAACCTGTAATGCAGCCCGGCACGAGGCTGTGGACGAGTTGTCTGTGTCTTTGCGAATTGCCCAATATACTTGCACGAACTCGCCATGTCTGTACACTGCTCCGGCCTGTGATAATGCGTTTAGTCTTTGCGTCCGGTGCGTGTGAACAGAAACTGTGTAGATATTGCGAGAACGCGAGTTCATCAGCATCATGCTTGCCCAATTCGCTACTTACCTGAGCCGGAAGATCCCACCTACACCCCTGCACCGGAATGCTCATCTCAGCAACCTCACTGCTCTCCCTCGGAATCCAATGAAGGCTACCTCCCCTCCTGCCAGGAGGCCCTTCGCTCCAATCCCACGCAATTCCCTAGTCCTGCAATGGCCGGTGCAATAATAGTCGCCACCCAAACAAGACCTAGCCAGTCGACGAAACCTTGATCACGTATGAAGCCGCCACATCATGACCAGTAATGTAAAGCCATCCATGGGAACCAAAGCTTCCACGATTGTGGGACATAGGTCTGAAATATTGGTATAGAGCTCCTGGGATGATCCAGGATCGGGTTACGCGCCAGGACGAATCGATTGGAACGAGTTGCGTGCGCATCGCGAGGCCATAGGGGGTTTGTTGGCCGGACTGGATGCGGCCCTAGTCGGCAAGGGTGCGGAGAGGCGTGCGTGAGTACAGTATGAAGTGGGGAGCAATGGTGCTGAGATTCTTACCCGAACCATGTAGCGTTGGCATCCTGATCGATCCCGGATAGAGAACCGCGGTATATGCCGAATGCATGTGACCCAATGTACTGGCATTCCACATTTCGATACTGCTTTTGATGGGGCTTTGTGGAGAGTAGAAGTAAACTTCGCGTGGGGCGAGCAGTTCTTGAAGGGGTGCATCCTCGCGTGAACCATCTGCTGGTCCTGAGGGCATCGTCAATTGACACTCTCATATTCCTCGATGCCACGTCGTCGAAGGAAACGTAACATCTCTCGACTTCCCGATACCAGGTGTACATGGAGTCAATGGCCTCCTGCAGCTCAGCGCTGCAACTCTTTTCAGGCAGCAGGTGTCGACCCACAGGCAGTCCCAGCCTGTTCGATGGAGAACAGAAATCCTAAAGGCTCTCTTGCTCCGAGCGGTGCCGTTCTTGATGTCGTCGTAAAGTACTTCATCGTCTCAGCTTCGGCCGAAAGTCGCAAGAGGCGAAGGAGGCAGCGAGAATTGTGTGCAAGTATGTCCGCCGTGGAGGATGATGAGTTGTGCAGCTCCTGGTCAAGGACAACTCATGGCCGTGCGAGAGCTTCAGACGTGCGCTTCCTTCGGTGGGCGTTCTTGCTTGTCAGCTGCAACTACAGGCAGTAGAACAAGCCACGCCGCGCGCACTGAGACCGATTGTGCTTGAGCGACGCTCCCTGCATACTTGACCTGCAGTGGATGCGCGCTGGAAGGGGGGCTCAGTCAAAAACGTCCTGCGCTGTAATTACTAAGGTATGCTCAAAGAAGCCGCAAATATCTGTACAATGCCCCAAGTCATCTTCCCAGAAACGCCGGACATATGCATCGAAGCTGCATCTCTATCTTCTCCTACCCACGAAAGTCATCGCTATGCCCAGATTCTGTGCTAGATCATCCCGCGATCAAAACCCAAAGCAAGAAGAATATCATCAGCACTCCGAACATCTTGGCGACTAGCCACCTGTTGCCTTGTACTCTGTTCCAGTACTTCATCAGCTCTCGTTGTGCTCCTTCGACATTATCTACCACGTCGTCGGTGTTGGCGTCGATTCGCTGGATTTGCTCGGCTTGTTCGCTGACCATTTGGGCGAGTTGACCGAAGATACCGCCTAGCTCGGAGATTGTTCGTTCGATGGCTTCTATGGCTTCGCCTCGTTGCTGGATGTACGTGTTGCTGGAGCTACCTTCTTCCATGAGCTGTAACTGTTGCTGGGATGCTTGGCCTCCACCACTTGAGTACAATGCGGAACGATCGGAGGAAGGGTCGAGCGATAGGACGTCCGCGCCATTGGATTGTGCAGGCCTTGGACTTTGTCCTCGTTGCGGCGTTGCGTATAAGGGCGAGTCGGTCCTGCCGGGTCTATCTCCGAGATGTGACTGTTGCGAGACGCTGCTGACGAAGTTGTCTTGTCGACTTCTGCTCGCCTGGATGTTCTTCGTCCGGACTTCTAGCACCTCTTTGAAATTCACGCTGACATCTGCCAGTCGTCCTTGCAGGAGCACGACCACGTTCTTGTTGTGCTCGCCTTCCTGATCCGCCTGTTTGCCCTGATTCGTCTGCCTTTGCAGGTGTTGTAATTGTCCAATCTGCTGGTTCAGACCGGCCAGATCTTGCTTGATCACGTATGTCAACTCGGCAATCTCCACCGGCCGATCGTCAAAGAGCGTCTTGCGCTTGGCCAACTCTCCCAGCCTCTGCAGCTTGCCCATGGTCGCTGATATGCCGCGCCCAATTGCTGCGGCATTGCGCGCAAACTCTGAGCGCTGTTTCCTCGTCGGTGGTGTCGCTTGGCCATTTTGCTGTGAAAGGAGTGGTTGTGCCTGCGCACCGCCTGCTTTCCGTTGACGCGCGAGAGACTTCTGTGCCTGCGCGAGGATGCTGCGGAACTCGGGTGTGCGGTCTTGTATGGAGGCGTGCGTCGCCATGTTGGTGAGCGCGGACATGTGCGCGCGTTGTGAGGAAGCCGTAGGGCGTAGTTGTGAAGAAGATGATCAATAATGGTTGTCTCGGTCGGCAAAGGGTGGCCAGGCCAGGTCTAAAGGAACGTCTAGTGGCTAGGTGATCGCGGAAATGCTGGTGGCACGACACGACTTTCTACGCACTGTACGTCAAAGATCCACTGGGAGGATATGAGTCCCACGGGTCTCACGCTCGCGCAAGGTGTACTCTACTTTCAGCCTTCTCCCTGAGCGCGTCGGCGACGGTTTCTGTTTATTCCAGAACACGCTTGCACGCTTCCATGCAGGTACGTACTCGATGCTCACGGCGACAAAGAGATCCAACCACCGGATGACGACCACGAAATCGAGGCTAAGCGTAGGTCAAGGTGAAAGGCGTGAACAGATAGCAGTATGACAATATATGCGTGCCGGTAGCCAGGTGTGCAGTGGCAGTGTATTCTATTTGGAAATACGAGCGTTCGTAGTACGCCCATGGGCCCTAGAAGGGTCCCACCTGACACCACACTTTCAACTAAACTTAGGTGGAGCTCATCGAGTATTGATCGAGGTCACCTAGACAACAGTGGGATTTGATGGGACTGCGCCTGTGCGGCATATATGGGGAAGACTTCTAGAGCTGTCATCGGCCACGTAAATCCCGGACATCAAACCGGATTGTGAGCAGACACGAGAAGACTATTCTAACGAGAATCACTCGATAATTCCTCCTCCCGCTCCTGAACCTCCTCCTCCTCCTCCTCCTCCTCTAATTCTTAATTAACTGTCCCATTCACGCGGGATCGCATAGTCGACGCAGCTGGCTGTAGTCAGACCAAGCCCGCCGCGAAACACGACACGACTGCCTCTTGGGTACTAGCTTCGCCTTCGCCTTCGCCTTACGTGGTCTGCATACAACAGACTGCATTGCGCCGGGAGAGACACGACCGCGCACGACACCTGCCCAGATGATGTTGCCACCCGTATAGCTACAGAACAGTGTGGCAGCGGTAGCCCTCGCGGCGACAGCCAACAGATACCATGTCGCACAATCAGCAGCCAAACATCTCGGGCGGCCCGGTTTCGTTCAAGAGCAATCCGCAGCGGCACAAGACACAGAAGTGGGTAAAGGCCCCGACATATGACTACGAAGGTGACGAATGGGGCGGATACGATGATGGATACTACGGCTACGATGAACCTCCGCCACCACCACCGCAGCCGCAAGGACCATACCAGCAAGGACGCCCACGGGACCGGACAAACAGCTTCGAACGAGGCGACGAGGCGCGACAGTTCAGCGCGCCCGCTGCATCTCAATCTGCTTCACCCTTCCCCGCATACGAAGAGCAGGGCAGACCTTCGCATGATAATGGAGCGGGACCTCGAAGCGCGGCCAGCGGAGGACGTGGCAGCAATGACATTCCGCGGAGCAGAAGCAGACCGCGCGACTTCACCAATCCGGAGCAAGTGCCACCGCCACTGTCGATGAGGAAGAATGTACCGCCAGTGCCACATGCCTCCCCCACACCGAACGAGTGGTTCCCTCCTAGAAAGAGCAGCATGCGAGGTGCTACAGCAGAAGCCGCAGCACAGGCCGCCGAGGCGAGAGCCATGGCGGAGAGCGTCACAAAGTCACCGGAGTCAGCTGACGCGAACAGTCCCGACAAGCCTCTGCCATTCATCAGACCCAGCGACATCTACAAGCAGATAGCTGGGCGGAGGGCATCTGAGGCTGAAGACGGTGGCAGGCCATCGATCGATGCCTTGAACCGGGAGACGTCTCCACATCAGGGACTCTCACTCGAACCTGTTGCTGAAAG
Organism: Mycosphaerella arachidis; assembly: GCA_001297265.1. Taxonomy (NCBI): domain Eukaryota; kingdom Fungi; phylum Ascomycota; class Dothideomycetes; order Mycosphaerellales; family Mycosphaerellaceae; genus Mycosphaerella; species Mycosphaerella arachidis. The sequence continues at coordinate 16,417 of LIHB01000083.1, forward strand.
TCGCGAGTCGAGAATGTTCATGGACAGTCAAGTGCCGAGTGCGGACGCCGAAAACAGGCAGCCTGGTGGTATTCATGCGCAGGGTTCATCATCCAGAGACCAGCTGCCAATTATTCACACAGGTGCAGCACAGGCGGGTAGGCCACCCCTGGCTGCTCGTGAGCATCGCGACACGAGCCCAACACTGCCTCAGCTGGCGCCTGTCTCTGGCTTTGGAGATGACTTCGCTCGCATACTTCGAGGCGGGTCTGAAGACACGTCCCGGCAAGCTCCCTACACCGGGGAGAACGAACCCGGTCGGTCCGTTGCGACAAGCACCTCAGTCAACACAGCTGGCTTATCTGGCTCCCAGACTACGTTCAGTTCGCTGCAGACCACGCCGATGACCGCGCGAGCACCTCATGGAAACGATCCGGCAGCGCAGATTGCAGCAGAGCGGCAGCACAATGTTCCTGTCGAAGAAATGGCCAACCAGACCGCAGCAGGCCTGCAGCACCAGCCATCGGCAGGCTTCCGATCAGCGGTGCACCAGGCATTTGATCGCCATGAAGCCACGCCACTTTCGCGAGACAACTCAGAAGGACACGCTAGTGCTGGCATCAACAGAAGTGACACGAGCTCGACCGCCGGCATCAGTCCCATCATGAGCAGAGTGCCATCAGCAGCTACTGCAAAGTTTCAGCAGCAGCAACGTATGGAGGAGTCCGTACCACCCATCGCTGAAGAACCATCTTCCGCCAACACGCCCACTGCATCAAGACCCGGATCCGGACTCCAAGGCCAACACAGGATCGCTCGTAAGCCATCGCCAGGAGCTCACAGCAGAAGCGCAAGTGATGAGCATCCCTCGGGCTTCGAACCTGGTTATCGCCGCAGTCTGGATCCGCCAAGCACCGGCACATCACCAGCTCGAACACCTGAGCTCGAGACGACTGCGAACAAGCGGCTGAGCGCCCCAATGTCCGCGGTGCCTGTAACGGACGGTGATATGCCCGACGTCGTGGATCAAGCTGCAGAAATACCGGACGCTCATCTCGAGCCTGTCGAAACACCGGCCAGTGAGGTCAACGACCCAAGAGACTTCGGCGAAGCAGCTGTGTACAAACCGCTTCCTACCGTCACTCGAGGCAGGAGAGGCACCAACTATAGCGAGCGCGAAGCTGATCTTGCAGCAACCGTCAATTCTTCGTCCGACCAAGATGTTGCTCCACCAGCGATAGCAGAGGCGCAGAGAGACAGCCAGACGCTGTTTCTCGAGACACACTCTGGCGCATCCAGACCTACGTCTCCCTACTCGCCCAATGCTAAACTAGGATCACCACTGACTGGCACACCTACGCATGGTGGCCGCTCAGATAGTCCAGCCAAGAGTCGCAGTCGTGTGCGTGAGATTGCAGATAAATTCCACCAGATCCACGAACACTCTAGGCGCAACTCAGCGGCATCAATAAGATCGAACACCTCAAGCTGGAGCCGATTCAGTGGTGATGCGCCAAGGCTAAAGCGACAAGGAACGTCACAATCGGCTCTAGCTGTTGAGAGCCCGGTAGCTGATCAGGATACGAGGGTGTCCGTGGGGTTGGCGGCGCCTGAGCCACATCGGCCTGAGCTCGGACGTGAAGAATCGTTCCGACCAGATCTGCCTGGCGGGTGGATCAGTGCTGCTCCGACACCCTCCGTCGAGACAGTTCCGCCAACGCAAGATGCCAGGGCCATGCACGAGACTTCACCACTTACGCCAACCATACCCCAGGGCGAGGACCGTGCAACCTCGGATGACAACATCGACTTGACACCAGCGACAAAGAAGCATCAACTCCAAGAGCTACATTCTATGCCTTCATCGGGCACTGTCCCTACGTTGCAACGAGCCACATCTGATGAGATGGTTGACCTGTCGCCAACAAGGCACCATCAACCCGAAAGCCAACCCGCGGCGTTCGCCACACTTAGACAGCACGGCGATCAGCTTGGATCGTCGTTCATCTCGCAGTACGGCGTGGGTCATCAAACTCGCGATTTCGCCTCTGCGGCACCTGCAGCTCCTATCAACCAGCCAGAGACCCAAGCCAGAGCGCCTACCGGCGCAATTTTCAACCTGCCACATCTTATGCGCCTTGACAGTGAAAGCACGGATGCACCAACAAGTGTGGCGTCTTCTGTTGCATCTACACCGCCTGCAGTAGACACGCCCAGGCTGACCGCGCCTGGGTCTCATGCCGCTGGTGGCTATGGTGGTGGTGGTGGGGAATACTTCAATTCCGTCGCGCCACTCAGATTCCAGTCGCGGGAGGCGTCACCTGAGAACCAGCAAGCTCCTCTATCTCCGCAAAGACCTGTCGTCCTCCCAAACCTGTCGACTGACACTGGCGCGAATGACACGGACAGTGATCGCCTGCGCCACGAGATCGTACGCAGCTTAGACCCTATCAAAAAGGACGAGGTCAAGCGGGAGAGCATCATCGAGGATGCTGATCGCACGCAAGACGCCCTTGATGCGCCGAGCAACGCGCGCAGAATCGAACAAAGCACCGCGCCCCATCCAGCTGCCGAGGCCAGCTCTACTCGCCCTGGCTTCCTGGACACGAGGTTCAGCTGGGAGAACAAGGATGTCGCTTTCTTGCCATGCAACAAAGCCACACCTGAGCCAGAGCCTCGCAGCCCTGAAATCAAGCCAATAATGGCGTACGAGCGTCCTCGCGACAAAGCCTTGCATGTCATGAACCCTGAAGACAACATCGACTCTCCTGTCGGCGATGACCTCCCAGTGCTCAAAGAGCCAGCGGCAGCCGAGCACGATCTCATGCCGTCTCTTGCGCCTATGGGTACCGATGACAGTCTTGTGTCGCCGATCACGAGAAGTCAGGAGCTTCTATCGCCTGACACTAATCTGCAGCCGAGCGAGACCAATCGCTCACTCCAGGATCTGGCACCATCACCTATCTCAGACGATGAGCCAGCATCGCGATGCCTGCCTTCATACTATGCTGGCCCTGACGATGACACAAGCGGCAGCGAAATTCCCCATGCTGCTCAAAAGACACACGAGATTGCTTCTTCGATGGCCCCAGGTCCGGATTCCCCTTCAACCTCACGGCCGAGTGCACCGATTCCACCTTTCAGGAACATCCTTGCTATGAAGACACCTGAAGAGCGTATTGCGACGTACAACGAGACACGAGATACATTCGCCAGCATGAACACCGGTCTCCATGACTGGCTCAGCAGAATGCTTGAGACCCACCCAGAGCATGCGAACTTGTCTACATCGCATACTGGCTTCAAGCCTCCGGCGATTCAGACCTCTGGCACCAACACGTTCAAGCGCGGACATAAAGCCAGTCCAAGCTTGGCGAACTTCAAGAATAAATTCGCGGGTAGTGATGCACAGCGATCCACTTCTGCAGGCAGTACGGACGGCACCAGCACAGTCGAGAACAAGCCTACAAGAAGCACATTGGGAGACGGCAAAGGCGTCGATATGGAAGAAGTCAAGGCTAAAGGCAAAGAGTTCATGAAGAATGCTAACGTGCTCGGTGGCAAGGCTAGCCAAGGGGCGAAGAGCTGGTTCAACAAGTCAAAGAGCAGACTTGCGAGTGGGAGCGGCAGTGTCCGAGGCGGCAAGAACGAGGTATGATCTGCTCCCTTCCTCATGCGCACCCAGCACATCCATACGCGTCACACATGACTCAGAGTGAAGGCATTTTGGCTCTGGCTGAAACTGCTTCAGGGTTGAATGCGTGCTGGACACATGCACCTGAGCGAAGGCGTACTGGCGAGACTTCCCCTACGGTGTTACGACACGCCTATCTTTTTCACATCACTGTGTATCATAATTGAGCATAATGTCTTCCTTGGCTTGGCGCAACACTTTTCCCATTCACCCATCAATACTCTTTCCTACACTGTTCACGTTACATGTTCGCACAAGTCAAAATGCAGGACGCAAGCTTATGGTAGGTGCAGGTCTCTTCACCTCTTGTCAAGTCGAGCATTCCTGCTCAGTCGTCTCCTCTCAACACTCGAACAATCCAGTCAATCGAATCAACATCCGCTGTCGTACCGGACGGACCACCTGCCGCGGTGTATAACAATATTGTTCCCGACTCAGCGAATGTGCACGCGGAAGTCAATGCTGCCGATCGCATCATAGGCAAGGAAACCACGGGATTAGTCCGCAAGTTTGAGCCACAGCCTGTCACTGAGGCCATCTCGAACATGACTGCGAGCGACGCAGATGCCTCATCGCCAGCGCCAGGGGCAAACAAGCGACCTGCCTTAAGCTTCGACAAGCCAGCCGACCCTCCGGAGATTGCTCTGATATCTGGTCTTGCTTCGGCATTGCCCACGGCCATGACTGGCAGCGGCACCACGAAACATGATCCAGTCGACATGGAAGTCAATAAAACTGAGCCGACTACCACGACTCAGGGCCGAAGTCGAGATACGCCAATGCACGATCTAGAGGTGCACGATGAACCAAGAGAACAAAGCTTTGTAAGTGCTGAACAGGAGCAGGTCGCGAGTGATGTTGTGACTGCGTCTACTTCCACAGAGACGAAGCAGCCTGATGAAGAGAGAAGCCAGGATATTGTCGCAGGCAGTCTGTTACATGCGAACGTTGGCGAGCAGCTTGATCGTGAGACTGCCACAGACGGCTCCATCCATGCGCCTGCGCTTATTCATGATCCCGACGCAGGCAAGAACTTGCTTCTGCAGGAGGCTGCACCTCTGGCGTTGACGAGTACCCGAAGTCCGGACTTGGCTCCCGCTCGGATGGCTGCAGCAGAGTTTGAAGCTGCCAGCTTCGCCATGTCACCTACGCTCGTATCGCCGGCGATACCTACCACGTTGCCAGCAGGCCTCAAGTCGCCCACACCCCATTCACTCTCAAGACAAACCTCGCGATCGAGCCCATTCCGGAGAAGAGATCGCTCGCAGACACCATCCAGCACTCGCACTGGCGCAAGCGGAAGGCCACTCAGCCAGGCCTTCGGACGGCTGAAGAACAAAGCCAGATCGATGAGTCAGTCTTCGACACGATCTCCTCGCAGCCGGCCAGCCAGTCTCGTTCTTTCCACCCCAAACCTCGTCGCTCCTAGGGATGGAGATCAGGTCGCACCAGATGCCATCGCCACTGCTGATTTCGCGCTCACTAACTTCTCTGACTTAATCGTGAGACCGGGCCTGGGCAACGGTGAACGTGCTCAATCGGGCTTTTCGGTCGTCGATGACCGTACCACAGAGCGCAGAATCAATAAGCGGGAGAAGGGTCGGCCTAGTTCCAAAGCACGATCGCCTGCAACCTTTGGGGTGATGTCGATGGCCTCGCCATATCGCACGGAAGCGTGGAATGAACCTGATGCCACAATTCCACCGAAGACGCCGATGAAGGAGAAAGCAGAGAGTCCAAAAAGGCTGGGTGTTTTGCCTAGTCCCGCGCCTACTACGACAACTTTTGACGGCGATAGAAGAGCTTCACTTGAGGTCGCAAAGAGACGAAGCAGTGCTGCGCCGTTCATAAGGAGGCAGAGTGGCGAGTTTGGTGGAGAACTGTTCCCTGTTTCCAGTGCGGAATGTCGAGATGAAGAGAGGTCTGGTCGAGCTGGTCAGCCTGATGACAACAGATCTGGCAGCCCTGAGCCGAACGCAACGCCAACCAGTGATCACGCCGCGATAGCACGCGAAGCGGACATGAAGTCTCAGGTGGAAGGATCTGCGAAGTCCAGCCTAGCGCAAGAGCCAGTGCATGACTTGTACGAAGGCACAGATTATCCCAGCGACAAAGAAGATGATGGCCCGCTGGCTAGTCGATCTCGAAAGTATGCTGGTCTCGGCGGAGTTATTGCTGCAGCAAGCGGATCGCCGCGACCAGCGCAACATCAGCGTAAATTTAGTGACATCGAGCTTTTGCCAAGCCAGCGGCGAAACTCGGAGTTCAACGGCGGAAGGCCGGATAGCATGGCGCCTGCACCGCTGAAACTACCTAGCAACGAACGTATCGGTGCTCAAGACGAAGAATACCAAGCCAGCCCGGCGACGATCAAGTCAGTCAAACCTCAGGACACATCATCTTCACAGGAAGAGACTCCTCTTACGGGAAGGATACTTTTGACAGGATCTCACGATGATGAGGACCTGCTTCCGAGTGGCGGTGTACGTCGTGCTTTGAGTACTGGTCACGAGAAAGCGATCGAGAAGATGGAGCGTGAGATCCAGGAAGCAGCTGCGTCTCCGGCGGCTGCTGGTGTTCCTGACGCGGCCATGAAAGTTACCGATGACGACGCCAGGAGTGAGATCTCTGTGGAAGGCGGCGCGTCTGATAGCTACCACAATACGACCAGCCCTTCGAGGCACTCTTCTGTGTCGAGCTTGGGAGCGCAAGACCGGCCAGCAATCTTGGAGCAGCCGGCCATGTCAGCGCAAGCTGTACCAGCACGATCAATCAGTGACCCTTTGAGAACCCCAAAGAGTCACGCTGCTAGTGACCATGTTGGTACAGCTCAGCAATCAGGGACCGCTGTTGGACTCACGCCCGGTGACTATCACCAGCGTCTTGCTAATCTTCCGTATCCTGATCAACTGCCACCGGTTGGCGATCGACCTCTGTCGTACATGCATGGGCCGAAGGATACCAGTGGCGTGCCCCAGGAGCAGCAAATCTCGACAAGCGCTGAACAGCCATTCGACATTCCGGTCGATGTCAGCGCGCTCAGTGGTCCGCCAGCTGGAACGCCGCCCTTTCAGCAGCATCCGGTGTTCCGAAACAGCGCTGACGTTCAGCCGACGAAGTACGAAAGGCTGCGTCACAGCAGACAGTCGAGTGGTGATTTCTTTGGCGGTTCAGTGCCCCCTAGTAAGGTTACGGACCAGGACATGCTGATGGGTTTGGAAGATGTGCATGAGTATGGGACTGCGAGCCGCGAGCTGCAGAGGACTGCTCAACAGCAACAGGAGCAGAAGCAGACGAGACGACGATCCGGCATCTGGGAGGCGCTTTCTTCGAGACGATCTTCTAGGGTCGACAAGGTGGATGCCAGCAGAGAGAGCTCCTTGGCGCCACTTCCTCCCAGCAGTTTCGTACAAGCTGAGCAGCCGTCACAAGCACCAGAAGACACCTCGAAGCCGAACACATTACGCAAGGTCCAGCGTGCTGAGTCCAGCGCTGATCCAAAGAAGAAGCGTTTCTCCAGGCTGGGCTCGCTTTTCGGCAGATCGGACACTTCTGCTGGTGATAGTAAGAAGCCGAACCGTCTGACAAAGAACGTACCACCGAGCAGGGAAGATAGCCTGCGAGCGCAGACGCCTCCGACTTTCCGCCAAAGAAGCGGCACCGTGATTAGGAATGTGCCTCCCGCCCACAGCAGCTCCGTCACAGGTAGTGTTAGAGGCTATGAGGCGTACGAAGCCAGGCGCATGCAAGATTTGCCAGCTTTCATGGCGAATAGAGCGCACATGCGCAGTGTCTCTGAGCAGCAGCAGCGTACGGTCTCATCTGGGCCACCACCTGCTGCTAGTGGAGCTGTGCAGCCACCAGCTGAGGGATGGTATGCGCCCAGCTCATCACAGCCAAATCGAGCGCCTTTGCTAGAGTTCCGAAGACTGCACAGCTCAGGCAATAGTCCAGGACGATCAAAGCCTCTTGCAAGAGTGCCTGAAGCCTTCAGGCCTGTCGATGCGAGCTTCAATAGACCTGTCGAGCCTATCGGTCCGCCACCTGGGAGCCTCGAAGATCGGCCGTCGACTTTCAGGAACTTCTCGAGCTCAAATGTACAAGAGCAGGTTGCTCCAGGACGGCAGGGATCGTACAGCGGACCTTCACCGAGTGTGAATATGGAGCGTACGATGGATCCGAACAGGCCCAGACAGATATCGATTAGCTCGGAAGTGTCGCAGACGTCAACGCAAATGGGAATATCATTCGGTGCGGAAGGTGCCGTCTCACCGATCCAGACTCGAGATGAAGGACAGTACTATGGACCTCCACGAGACCAGCCAGTCGGATCTCCACGCGAAGAAATGGCCCGAAGTACAGCTAAAGAGTATCATGATCAACAAACTCCATGGTCCATCGACATGCCTCGCTCGCGACAAGGCGGCAGGCCAATGTCTGGCGCCAATCGCAACGTCGAGCAAGACTACGACATTGCTGGCGCGCCACAGCTCGAGCATCGGAGAGTTTCGCAGTATCATCAAACACGAGCCCTCCAGCAACAGCAACAGCGCTTGCCATACACGCCCTCGGGACAACTCGGTCCTCCACGACCGGTTCCCTGGGAAGACGAGCAGGCCATCCGAGGCCAGTATACTGGTGAAGATGGGCCGTACCCACCAAGTTCTTATGCACCACCCCAGCCACGATATCAGTATGCAGGTCAACAGTACCAACAACAACAATTTCTACAGTCTTTACCAAATCAGCAATCGTTACGACAGCAGAATCCGAGTCAGAATCGTTACTATGCCCAGTCTCAACAACAGCAACAGCCATATCCGCCACAAGCGCAGGCACCGAGGACTTTTAGTGCGAGCCGGGGATGGCGGCCGCAGAGTGGTGGAAGGAGGCCGAGTAGTGGCTATAGTGGACGGAGGGATGATCCTACGGTGGGTGAAGAGGAGTTGATTATGAGGAGTGCTAGTTATCCTGGGCAGGAGTGGGATCCGAGGGCGGGGGCTTATTAGAGCGAGCGAAAGTGTTTGATGTATAAGGGCGGTGCTTTGGTGATTCGGGAGTTTAGGAGTGAACAATGTGTGGGGTGATTTGATTGTGACGAAAAGCAGCGCGGTCTCGATGGATCCCTAGGTATGAAGGTTGGTATCTCCTTCTGCATCTCGAAGGAGATACCAACCTTGCAAGGTCCAACAATTGTGCCAGTGCATCATGGTGTTTTATGCTTGATCACATCATGGCAGCTGGGGCAACATACCGTTTCTTCAGTACACAGCGTACTTGTGGAGCGTTGTCACCGTCGCGAGCAAGCAAGCAATGAGAGGTCATTGCCCATCTGGAAAAAGCCAACATATGAACAGAAAATCTGGTGATGGAACGCTTCAGCATAGGTATAAGGGTACGATAACAGCTTGATTCATGGCGAAACAGGAAATAGCATCAAAGGTAGAGACCGTATCATTCGCTAATCTACACTCAACGCGAGCATCCTCGGCATTTTCCGAGCACACTGTCCATACCGCCCGTTCGCTCATCATGCCTCAATTGTGACCTCCATCCCAAGCTCCAACGTTCAACACTGCGGCGTCGGCTCAACTGGCTCACCACCAGTCCCCACAGTAACATTAAACCCCTGGCTTTCGTTCTGGAACGTACAAACTGTACTCTGTCCACCTCTCGAACACAGATATCCCTCAAGCGCTACACACACATTAGCACACCTCACCTCACCTCACCTCCTCTCACAGAACGCAGTCAACTCACCGCCCTGCACAACCGGCACAGCCGTAACATTAAACACGCTCGGGGCTCGATAGACGTGATAACTCTGCACATCCAGCTGGAAATCTCCCGCACTCCTGTTCCCTGATCAGCTTCCGCTCTGACCTTACTCTCAACATATAAGACTCACTTCCAAGACCCCGGCGTCACACGAGCAAAATACGGCCATCCGTTATCCTCGCACTCGGACCAGCAGGTTGGGACGTCAGAGCCGGTCCAGCTGATGGAGCAGTTACGTGGCGCAGGGCCGCCCTGCTCGAAGACAGCGGTGGGATTGGAGACTGTGAAGGAGATGTAGTGCGATTCAGAGGGTATGCGGATGTCGCCGGCGACGAAGGGGGTGAATTGGAAGTAGAGGGCGTTGGCTGAGGAGGCTGCGAGAGCGGCGAGGAAGAGATTGGTGGTAAACATGTTGATGGTGGTCGTGGGGGTTGTTCCTTATTGGTGTTTGTTGATGTGATGTGATGTGATGGGATTGATGGGATACTTAGGTACATGCTGGAGCTGATGTCTTTATACTGCTGTTCCTGCCGTGACAGTGGGGCTCGATGTCACTTTTCGTGATTCAACAGAGCAGCAAAGTAGTCGATGCAACTCTGCTGACACCTGCAGGTACGATCATTCCACTGCCAGGTTGCGAGCGTAGCATCAAAGTGGTTTTCATGGTGCGACTGCAGGTACGAACTCTCATTGTCAGCGATGACCGATCATTCTCAATGGCGGCGTAACACGAGGTTCAGGTGATACAATGATCATTTTGTGTTACCATGGAATCGGAGCTGTGCGGTAAAAGTGGGCCAAACATTCCAGCTGCTTGGATGTATTTATAGCGGGCCTCGAAAGTGTCAGCAATCAGGTGATGTCGTTCTCTGTTGACGGGCGCAAGTGGCCATACATTTTACACATACTGCAACCTCGCAGGGTATGTCCGTGTTGTGGACAACATGCAATGTCATCAGATAGTGGACTTTGAGCTGGAGAAACGTATCGTTTTAGTCGCCTGCAGGGCCGAGACGAATCTGCAGTCCAGTCACATTTTCGAGCGGCGCACAGCGACTCGCGATTATACAGCTCCCTTCAAACACCGAGCTGCAATTCCATTGGTGTCGACCAGCGGTTTGACTAGGAGGCATGGACAAGAGACGCATTTGCTACATGGGTCATTTGAAAGTCGCAAGCCGACGTCGGATGTCTCCGAGCTTGATGGGAAGTACGATAGGACTCCGGAAGAGCGGGATGGCTTGATATCAAGATGGCGAAGGATCGTACATTCTATCCAGGCGACAAAGTCTGGAGACTCTGTGCAGTCGGCAACGAGGACATAGAAGTCGGGACTGTAAGCAAGGAGCTATAGGCCGACGTGAAGGCAAGATGAAACCGAGAGGAGAACGTGTGAGGCGGAGAGATAGACAGGATCGATGCATGACTGTCGGCATTTTCCAGGAACTTCGTCGTCGTCCATCATGGTAGGTCCTCTGCACAGGCGTCAGTGACGGTCCAGGAGACCTGTGAAGATTGGCAACGAACATCGGCGGTCTGCAATGGTCATCTGGATCTGCGGTCGTGTCGCGCGGGAACGGCAGCCACAGACTGCTGGTCGGTGGCAGAACGCGCTCAGCCGCGGAAGTTGATGATGTGACCACTGGAGGCTGCCTTGATACATTTTTTGACCGCAGTACATGCCGTGGTCTTCATGGCATGTACTGGGCGTCGTGTTGCGAAGCCATTGTTGAGCGCAGGCACGGGAGACCTTACACTTATCGGATGAAGGACCACAGAGCAAACCCGCTGCAGGTGCTGCGCAACGTCTGTCTCCGTCGCCCCATGCATTCCGTTCGTTGGCTCCTCGTCATGACAAGGTGGACGCCACGGAGGCCAGAGGAGAGATGGCTATATTGTTCGATCTAATCACGCTAGGTCGATCATCTCATCTTCCCGGTGTTCTCTTCACCTGAACTCCTGCTTATGCAGATATGTACACATGATGCCAGCGTCTTCCTGCCTGGACCCTGCCCGACGCCATCTAGTACTGGCTAGCCGCCTGCTGACAGGCCTTCAACTGATCCATGTACCAGCCACAGATGGTCAAGTTGCCCTGGTTCTCATCCATGCACCTCTTGAAGCCCTGCACCTCGTTGCCACAGACTGCAGGAGCGCTGTTCATCTGTGCGGCGCCGTAGCTGTCTTGTTGAGCGACCGGGGCCGCCTCGGCTTGTGCTGGCGCAGAGCTGCCGCCACTGAACCAACCGCCGACTGCGTGGCCGATGGAGGATCCGACCGCGACACCGCTGGGAGCATGTGTTAGTGGAAGTTGGTGGTGGGGAGGAAGGTAGATGAAGCTTACGCAGCGGTGCTGGCCATCTGGCCGAACAGACCACTGCCACCGCTCGCCTGCTGAGGGGGTGCCTGGGCTTGCTGCTGGGCGGGTGGGTGGCTGACGGTGGATGCTTGACGGGCTTGAACTGGTTGTGCTGGTGCTGCTGGTCGCTGTGGTGCGGCGACTGGCCGGCTCGGAGGAGCGCGCGGTGCTGGTCCACGGGATTGACGAGGCATCTTCGCTCTTGATGTCGGTAGACTGTTGATGGGTCTGACGAGGTTCGTTTGTTGTGGAATGAGGTGCGGAACAAGTTGTGAAGAGTGATCCGAGTGGCACTTGAGTAGTCATCCTGGACCAGCCAAGAAACGTCGGCAGTCGGGAGTTGTGCTGACTATGATTGGTCACCAGCGTAGAACTAATGCCTATTCTATTTCATGCGGTCGAAGGAGATCGAAAGACATTCACTTCCTCTCCCACTCACTCACCACCACCAGTTTCGACTTCACACCTGGCAAGTACCCGGTGCCGATCTAAAGGGAACCTTTAGACATGAGCTTGGTATCTGTGGATGCGTCCGATCTTTACAGGAATCAGAATTGTACAGTGTGGAAGGACTTTATCTGGCGCACCAGGTCATGCTGGCTGCCATTCGATTAGCAATGGTTACCTTGGCGCACGGAGGGCCAGACAGCACTTTGTTAGAGTATCAATTCAAGAAATGTACTTGTAAGTTGAGCTTGTAACCCTTCTGTGTCTCCCCGCCCTTTCCTGCCCAGACTCTGAAATACTTCCCGCAGCGCAACTCATACCACTGCTGACACAGTCGCATGGCTCGCCCCTACAGGCGCATCGTGACTCCGCGTATGTGGATGCAGACGCAAGTCAGCGGGATCTGGAAGCGTTGGGGGGGAGTTTACTCTTTCTCATGTGAGTACCTTGAGTTGATTCAGATCAACCGAGTGTCCCCTCTGAAAGGCCCCGAGAAGTTGAACGTTCTGGAATGCAGTCGGCCACAAACAACAAGGCCACATTATGCCTCCGAGGTCAGCTTGATCACTGCAAAGGTGGTCAGCAAAGCGTCTTCGAAAGGGAAGCAGTGCATCAATGACTGGCCTTCCGACATCAAAGCTAGTAAATAATTACTAGCTCCAACCTAGCAGGAAACGTGGGTCCTTGCTCAAATATCTCTGTCAGTCTGTAATTGCATCTCATTTTCCTCTTTTCCATGCTTCAGAAGATGTTCATTCCTTGACCCTACATCTGTAACGACAGCAAGATGCGCATTGCAATCCTGCTAGCTCCTCTCCTGAGCATGCCAAGTGTGCTCGGAAGTCAAGCCTCAGACCCCACCAACACCACAGTAACAGCAGAGCTGACTGACGCCGACATTGAGTACCATATCCCACTCATCAAAGTCGATTGGGGCCACTCCAACTGGGGAGGCTTCGATGGCCAGAATGGTGGCTGGCAAAATGCCCACGGCTTCCCTGTGAAGGTGACAGATAAGTTCACATTACTCCGATACACGGCAAGACATCAACTGGCCCCAACCAACTCAATGACCGCATTCTGACACATACCTTGCAGCAACCCAACTGCCAAGGCAAGATTATCAAAGGCGACGGCGACGACATGAAAGCGCACAGCCACAAGTCCTTCAAGAAATGGAGGAAGAACCAGTCGATGCGATATGCCCTGCCATCGAATGGACATTTGTCTCGCGTAGACATAACGTTCTACGACGACCATAAGAAGCGTTGGGGCCAGCATTTCTGCACAGGCAACATCATCCTAAGTAAGACGGTCTTGCGCCCCGAGTAGAGGTCCGACTAACGTTGTGTGCAGAACTTGATGGTGCCATGGGAGAGACCATGGACGGTGAACGGTACCCGTGCCATCCGATCCCGAAGGCGAAGTGCATGAAGGTTGGTCATAAGTAGCTCTAACATTGAGCGTGCAAGAGCGTAGGTACGGAGGAACGTATACGCGACATTTAGTGCGTGGGTTTACAGTTACTTCAATAAATGATTGTCGAGAAAGTAGACTGTCCCATATCGCAATCCACGGTTGCACACGTGCTAGATAGACACATGCAATACACTGCCAGCTTATGAAAAACTATTATATGAGCCCAAATCAAGTGATACCTATCGACTTGCCACAACTAGGGATATTGGGCTACTGCAGCCGTGCACGCTAAGATCGCGACGTTAGTATCTCGGCAGCGGGCATCATGTGATGGAACTACTCGTACAAGGGTATACTGATCGTCCAATCGTCTCCAAGGTTGCTACAAAACAGCGCACAGCTTGCCAGGCAGCCATGATCAAGCCGGTGATACCTCAAAACCTCCTACCATCCATCATCATAGTCTCCCACGTTTGCGCCATTTCTGATGCGCCGCCGTACCCAGTAGTCGTGGTAGGTTGAGAAGTCCCTCTGGCCACTCAAGCCCAACTGACTCGCCACATTGACATATCCCTCCGCATTGACAGCACCAGTCCGCGCCACCATTTTGATAGCCTGGTCATCACCACCAAAGTCCCACGGGGTGCGACAGAAGGGACAAGTGACGTTGCCACCACCCGTGGTCGCCGCCCATTGCTTGAAGCACTCCTCGTGTATGTTGTTTCCACAAGCCGCCTTGCAGTACACCACCTTCTCATTGCTGTTCTCTGGTTCAAAGTCTTCGCAGCAGATAGGACAATCTGTGAGATCTTTTCGATTTCCATCCTTTGCGCTGTCATGGGCGGTCTCGGATGGGAGTGGTGGCGCTGACTCGAAGATTTCGCGGAGCTCGGGCGAGATCAATGCGAGCTGATACTCTAGGTGTGCCGGTGCGCGAAGAACACGTGCGAGGACGTAGACGATGTGTTTGCACTGGTTGCCTTTGCGGGCGTGTGGGCAGTCGCAAGACGGGACCTTGTCGATGGTGATGGTGTAGATGTTGCCAGTCGTGCCTGCCAGTTTCACGACTTCGATCGGGTGCGCGAGCTCGCCTGTGCCGGTGGCTTCGTGGCGCTGGCGATCCACCACGAACATGCGTTGTGTCAGGGCGCGACCACGAATCTCGCCGTACGATTGTGGTGCATTGTCTCGCCATCGCTTCAGGCGTTTCTCTTCGTTCTTCGGCTTGCTTTTGCCTTTGTTCTTGGCCGGCTTCTCGACGTCTTCTCCTTCTCCGTCATCTGAGCTTTTACGCTTGGTCTTGCGCTTCGTCGGCGGCTCGTCAATGAATTCGTCTGTATCGGCGGACTTGCGCTTGCCCCTGCGCTTCTTGGGTGGGCTGTTCGTCAAGTCAATGGGCGCTCTACTAGAGCCACTCGGCATCGGATACGACGAAGGCCCGCCAATAGCGCCATGAGCGCCAGTATCGACGCCCATTGTGAAACTCGTATTGAAGCAATGTCTTGAGATGTGGGGGCGGAGTTGATGGAATGTGACGTTGCGGTCGCAATGTCGTAAGTGGGGGAATCGCGCTAAAATCCGCATGCACGTGATCGAATCGAGACGTGAACATTGCAAGTGGTCGTTGAGGAAGTCTGTGTCTAGGCAGGCTTTACTATAAGACAGGATTATTATTCGACACCGTCAAGGAATCAAGGCTGGGCACATGGGGCAAGATAGAGACTACCATCCTCAAGACATCATCAGTGAGACTGGTGAACGGAATGATCAATCATAGTTCCATTAAGTACCGACTTCGAGTGCATCAATCCTCATGCCTGATGTCCTCCCACGATATCTCATCGTGGCTCCTATGCTTCATCATGCCGTAGTTGTGGCACATAGCTTACAGCTTTCGTGCTGCTTCGCTTTTGCGCTTTGTTGTCCAATCTAGCTCATTAGGAGCGCTAGTTACTCCACCATCCTGCTGCGCGTTCTCCCTCGCTCTAGACGAACTTCACCATGCCAAAGAACGGCGTTTTGTGAAAGCTGGCCGTATCTGGCGGGCTCCACGCGCCAAGTCGCTCATTCGGGCAGGTCTTGACATTGCACACAATGCGGAAGAAGTTCATACGCCACTCGGTACCCTGAGCCTTGCCCTCCTCAACGTTGAACAACTTGAGTGGGACCTGCGCCTTCGAGACCCAAGTCTCTTCGTTCTTGTTCAGCGTGGTCTCCACAGTCAACTCGTCCTTGATCGGGTTCTTCATATAGAAAGTGTCGAAAGCCGCTCCTCTTCGCGAGTCTTGCTCGGGTTGTAGATGAAGGCATTAAATGTGACGTTGTTGGGGGCGACCTCGAACTCAAGGTAAGTAGTTGGAGCGGAGCTTCCGCGGGAGATGAATGTCTCCTGCACTTCGTAGTTGAAGATCGGGTCGTTGGTAGTCAGCGACTCGTTGTAGTAGTAGCTAGTCTCGTTGTAGGCCATAAAGTCAATGCGGATGAAGTTGTGGTCGTAGCAGAGGTCGACTTGGGTGAGTGGAAAGTCTTCAAGGCCGGGAACGGATTTATCATAGGTCATGATGCCCTTTTCCGGACAGGCTGGCACGTCGAGACTTGGCACAGCCAACGCGGTGGCCACAGTGGATACGAGAAGAAGATTGTTCTTGAAATACATTGTTGTGGATCTCGAGCCCTGCTCGAGAAGTCGATATCGTACTTAGGATATTTTGACTGTAGAGGTGCGGAGCTGGAGGTGTGGTGTTCCTGAACTGGCGCGGTACAGACCTTGCAGAAACCGTGAGTTGACGAAGCTGGTGAAGAGCGGTTGTTGTCGATCGCTAGCAGAAGGCGGAAGGCGGAAGGCGTATTTGTACGTGCAAGAGCCCTTCTGTGCGCCGCTGCTCTCCAAGCATGTGCTTGTAAATAAGAGCGACTTGGCCAAGCATCCGCGTGATCTCCACAAACTTGCCCGTGGACAGATTCGAGCTTTCCTTGACCAAACGGGTACCTTTGGTGGCGAAACAATAATTCGAATCTGTGACTTGCAGTGTTAAGTCTTGCCTGCTCGAGGGCTGGGTCAAAACAGACTGAGTTACCAGATGGACGGCGATCAAAACACATCGAGCCTCGAACAGTCCAGTCATTCCATTCTATACCTGAGCTGAAGTCAAGACAACAGGGTGGTGTCCGTGGCGAGAGGAACAGTCTGAACCATGTCGAGGTGGTATGGTTCCTGCGTACGATGACACCTTCCCACTTCGGCCGTTGATCGACCGAGATTGGGTCAGCTGCGTTCGTGCCGTACCAGGCATATTCGCCTACCATGCCTGCCGCGTTGGCGAGCGAAAAGGCAGATGTTGACGACGAGGTTCTCAAAGGATACGTATAATGCAATAGTATCAGGATTGCAGATATTATGGATGAACAGAAACGGGACCATCTCATTTCCTGTCATCATCATCCTCCTTTCTGCCCTCGAAGGCAGACGAGTTGCCGTTGTAGAATGTTTGAGGATCCTGCTTCTTCGCCGCTTCGGCTCGCTGATCAGCCAACGTCTTGACTTTGATGCTGCTGGACGTGTTGGCCTCGTCAGATGTTGTCGAAGCTGGACTACTGCTAGAAGCTGGTACTTCGCTCGTAGATGCAGCGCCACCAAAGCCAGGAACATAAGATAGTGCAGATGATACAATGCCGGTCGCTGTGTTCGCCACGCTGTATGCTGCATGAAGCGCTGTACTCATGTAGCCTCGGCCGCCAGCCGAAGAGTACGCGCTCGTGTAGCCTTGCACCGGAATGAGTACAAGTGTCGCGTTGGGCACAAGGCCAAGGTCTGCAAGTGACTGATACTCTTCAGACATCTCGATGCTCCGGCTGGGCTGTGGTGCCATGATCTGCTTGAATGTGAAGGGCACATTCCCCTCAGCTGCGGTCCCACCCTCGCCGCCAGCCTGTGCTTCAGTCGCTTGCCGTTTAATCCAGTCGCGTACGGTCGTGGCGAGATTGGCAGTTGGCTCGAAGCGACCCTTGATTGAGGTGCCATCAAAAAATCGTATCAGGAGATTGCACATTCCACCGGGACCCATTCGCCTCTTCGACGCAGCCTCGGCGGCCGGTGGTAACGACGAGCTCGGCGCGTCGTCTGCCGCAGGTCGTTGGGATCGTGCCTTCCTGTCCTGCTTGGCAGCTTCAATGCTGGCCAGGATGCGTGCCTTTTCCTGTTGTGCTTCGTCCTTCCGCTGCTTCTGCTGAACCAGCCAATCTCGTCGTGCCTTCTCTTTCTCTGGCGCATCTGACGCCTTGCCTTTGCCCTTTTCGCCTCGATGTGCAGCATATGCTGCTTCAGCCTCTTTCCGCCTTCGGTCAGCTATTGCCTTCCGCGCCGCCTTCTCTGCGGCATCCTGCTTTGCCTTCTCTTCTTCGTGCCGCTTCGCTCGATCCGGTCCAAAGAGACTTGACATGTTTGCTACCTCGCCAGCCTGCTGGATAGTGCTTGACGATGCTTCTGTCTCAGTATCTGCTGGGTGCACGGTAGCTGATGTAGCGGCTTCGTGTGAAAGTTGTTGTGAGGCCGTTTCTTCGTGGTTTGAGGTCGTCGCCGCTTCATTTGTAGCCTGCCTTGCCTGCTGAGCGCCCACATCTCGTCTCAAATCTGCCTGGTCGTTGATGTCGTCCTGGCTTCGTCCACGTTGCTCTCGTCGGATATCATGAAAGTCACTTCTACGCTGCGCGCTTACGTCCATGCCAAGTGCAGCGCTCACCCTGTGCACGAAGTCTTCTTTGCTCACACCAATTTCCACCTTCTCCCGTACTTGTCCGTTGTGTATCACGATGAAGGCTGGCGCTGAATCTATCGGGCAGAAGGCACTGAGGAATCCTGCTTCCTGGCTGCCCAGCTCTATGCGTAGTATGACAGCTCTCGTACTGAACATGTCTGACGTGTTGTTCCGTATCGTCTCGTGCTCGCGCGAGCATGTACGCCGTGTCTGGCCCAGCCATTCTTCCTCCCATTTTCGGCTCTCTTCGTTGTCGTTCTGGCAGATGAAGCAGGCTACAAACTTGCCTTCGGTGATGGCCAGCGATATGCCGGACTGCAGATCGCCTTCGTGGAACATGTTGAATGATTGATGGGAGACTGGTTGATTACTGCGTCGATGTCTTGTATAATTGATGGACAGCTTTCATGAGAAAGTCGCGACTGCCTCGCGTTGAGCCCGCATTTCATGGGCACGGGGCACAGGGCACAGGGCACAGACCCTGAAGTCTGATGTCAAATGCGTCGGGAGTCGCTGACTGCGAACATCGAAAGAGCCGGCGCCAAGAATTTACTACAGACCAGAGGTAGGACTCTCGCCAGACATGGCTGTCCAGCAACCAGATCTGCCGTGCAAATCTTGGGTAGGGTCAATAAATCTTACGATATCCTGGCGTTACGATTCAATGTCACTGAGCTGGAGGACTGCCCGTACGACATGATCGCGGGGCCGATCTTTTTTTTTCACCACGGTTTCGCCTTGCGAACCCTTTGAACGGCCCATACCCGCATGGCAACGCCTGGACATCTCAAGGTTTCTTGGGCGGGCTCATGCGAAAGAGGTCTCAAGCGGTGTTTTGCGGTGGTCTCCGTCGCATTCCCAATTCAAACCGAGCATACATGAATGTCAACTACGATGCACTCGACGATGTCATGCCCGCTGCAACGCTGGCTACCTGCACAGCATCGTTTGGGAAATGTTATCCAGCATACCAGGGAGACACAGATCTTGTCCAGCCGGAGGGACCCGTGCACTGATGCAGGGAATGGTGCCAAGCTTGGTCGATCTGGCATAGGACAGCTTGTCAATCTGGGCAGAGGGGCTGAACGAGTGCTTTCTTGACAGAGTACCGTGGAGCAGTTTCAAAACCTTGCGCATCACCAAGTCTTCATCGCAGCACATGAACGCCTGAGCGTTGCAAGTGCGGCTCGGAATAGGTCATGATGTGCAGCAAACACGGCCAACGCGCAACACTCCCTTCGAAGTACCGGTCATCCTGACTGGAAGCGCCTGGCAGACGAAAGCGAAAGATCGCCTCCGGAATTCGATGTCGGCATCGAGCTGGAATCTGAACATACTCCAGGTGCCACAACCTGGATACGTCTCGAGTATGAGAGCCGCTGTGATGGCCCGTATAACAGAGCCTGTGTTCAGCAAGCAGTTTGTAGTCGCGCTACCAAGTTCTGCCAAAGAGTTAGACTTCGCAGCTGCTGTGGAGTATATCCATCACTTCGAACTCCGATCACGCTCCGTTTGTGTGGTCTGCTATTAGCAGTTCTGTTTGATGATTTCGAAGCAGTCCGGGCAAGGAACTTGGTCCGGTTCACCGCGAAATGACACAGGGAAAGCTCACGAAATCAGTCGGATTACAGTGTGTATCAGCTGCACTGAATGGCTGGTTCCGGCGCAAGTGGAGCCCCATTGAAAGCCACATCTTGAGACGAATATCGTGCGCCTCCAGACCAAAGAGCACGGTCAATGCAATGCCTGCGAACCAGCCGGAACGCGGTGCTAACGAGAGCATTATCACTTAGGTGTACATACTAGGTCAACGATTCCTGCAACGTATGCGCCGCTGATCTCGCATGACATGGTTAAGCACAGATGATTAGATTGCGGCCTCACCAGCTGAGTTCTTCAAGTAAAAGATAGATCGCTGCCGGTTAGGCAGACAATCTGTCGAATTCGCGTACATCTGACGTCTGTCATTCCCAACACCAAGTCTATCCCAGAAACTTGATCTTTCGCTCATAGACACTGTTAGCTGAATGACCATAGATTCCGGTAGTCAGGCCAAGCGTCGTGCACTCGTCCTTAGTCAGGCCGACCATGACTTTCACAGAGCCACATCTATTGTCGCACCCGTGGATGGATCTCGCAGATGCCATGCTCGATCGGGGACAAAGAAGACATTGTTCAGACATCGCCGATTCTCTTGTCCAATGGCCGCGAGGCACGGTTCCGCTATGTTTAGCGAGCACTCGCTCATCTTCACGATGAGGTTGTTGTGGTAGAATCGTGGTAGGACGAAATTGCGCAATCGAGAAATGTATTGCCGTAGGCGTTCTCTTCTTCGACGAATGGCTGTGCATGAATTGTTACCTGCTTGACCCCCTTAATGCGCTATTGGTATATCACATTCGTCTACGACTCGATTTGAGGTCGCTGTCGTCGTTGAAATGTTGCAAGCAATCCGGTTCTGCAGCTGCGCGTGTCGTTCCCAGCTTTACGCGTGCGGCTGCATGGCGGGCTGTTTTGCACGTCGTAATAGCTGTGCCAAGTGAGCAAGCTTCATATGGATGGAGATGGAGCACGAAGGCTGAAGGATGAAGTGAGAAGGAGTGGTTTTGTCTGCGTCATGTCTTTCAGCGATTGACTCGGAGCCAGCCACATCTGCGTGTTCCACATCCTTCGTTAGGACTAACAGAATCCTTCGAGCTGAGCAAGCATTCTCAGTCATCAACATCTACATCATGTCTGTCTCAATGCATCCAAGGCGACTAGGCTCAGGTTCGTTTGCTGGCTCGGGCCTGCGTATCGACATCTCTACATATCTGAAAGCAACCGGATGGGCATACTGCGCCTAACCAGGCGCGCCATGCACACCTCCTCGATGGCCGAAAAGAGACACGTGAAAATTGCCGTGGTAGGGCTGGGAGCATGTGGCCTTACTGCCCTTAAGAATTTGCGGGAAGTAGGCTTCGAGGCGACCGGCTTTGAGAGCAGCAGCTACATCGGGGGCCTTTGGGAGTACTCGGACGATCCCAACAAGACTTCAGTTCTGACGACCACAATGGCCAATCTATCGAAACGCCTAGGATGTTACACAGACTTCCCGTACCCAGACGACACGCCTGACTTCCCCACCGCCGCTCAGGTGGCAGATTATCTGAACGACTATGCTGATCACTTCCAACTGCGGGAACACATTGAACTGAACACTGAGATTCTGCATGTGTCACGGACTGATAGCAATGCATGGAAGCTCAAAGTCCAGCAGAATGGCGAAGATCCGAACTGGGTGCACTTCGACAAGGTCGTGTTGAGTACTGGCCTACAGGTGCAGACTCCGAAAGTGCCCAAAATACCTGGCAGCGAGACCTTCTTAGGCACAGCGATCCACTCAAACGCCTACAAGCGAGCGAGCGACTTCCACGGCAAGCGAGTTGTGGTCGTTGGTTTTGGTAACACCGGCCCAGATACGGCAGTTGACTTGATTGGACACGCATCTGCCATATACTTGTCCCATCGACGGGGCAATGCTATACTGACGAGGTGGAATGCCAAGGGCAAGCCCTTCGACCACATGATGAGCCTGCGACTGACTAAGATCGGTGGTCAATTCAACAAGCTCTTCCCATGGCTGAGCCAGAAAGCATCCATTCTTGGCCTCAAGTCTGTGCAGAAGAAGGCCTTCGCAATCAAGCCAGAGTGGAATCTTGGTCAAATTGAGCTTCCTATGCGCAAAGTGCCGACCATGAGCGAAGGGCTTGTGCCAGCACTGCACTCTGGAGATATAAAGCTCAAGCCTGGATTGCAACAGATCGAAGGCAGCACCCTCGTATTCGCTGATGGCACGATTCTGGAGGACGTTGATGCCATCATCTTCTGTACGGGCTTCAAGTCCGACTATAGCTTCATGGATCCGGAGGTGAATCCTACCAGGGAGACGCGCAAAGACTGGTCGGCTTTACCTGGAGCTGATGGACGACCACTACCTCGCCTGTACCAGGGCATATTCTCCTTGGACCATCCAGACTCTCTGGCTTTTCTGGGCACATCGCCGCTCACGCCACAAGCCTGCCTCAACTATGATATCTCAAGCTCTGCAGTCGCACAAGTATGGACTGGCAACTCTCAGCTTCCCTCTAGAGAAGACATGAATGCTCACGTCGACGCACATCACGAACTAATCTGTGAGATAGCCCGTACGGGCGAACTTGCAAACACTAACTATCGCAACAATTGGGAGTGGTACAAATGGTGCGACGCAGCTGCCGGCATTGGTCTCGTAAAGCGGATGGGCTACGGCATTGAGGGCTGGAAGTTCTGGCTTGCTGATCGAAAATTGTGTGGACTGGTCATGGATGGCATCATGAGTCCCCATCTCTTCCGGTTATTCGACGAAGGCAAGCGGAAGAGTTGGACTGCGGCAAGGGAGCAGATCGAGAAAGTGAACCGAGAGGCTGGTCGTCTATGAATGGCTCATCAGGCTACAATCTCAAGAGTGCATTGGAGGCTCTGTACAATCGTCGTCAGCTGAACAATCAAGCACCATCTCGACAACTGGGCATCATGCCCTTGGTTGTGGACAGTTGGCCCGCAGCATTGATCGGCCATTGTCGAGTCTGCCACACTGCAAAAGAATAAAATCCCCCTAGACAAAGATAGATCATGACGAAGCATTAGACTCTGAATACGAGTGGAGGGGCTCGAAGGAGCGGTAAGCTCGTAGGTTCTGCGGGACCGGCGAGATCAGCTGGACCTGACCTAGTTCATTGCTCGATGATCGCAACGCGTCGAGGAAACCACTTCAAAGTGCTTGGACGCCAGCACCTGACACTGCATACTGGGTGTAGCTCCACCCAAGGCAGTAGCATAGTCCAAAGACTTGTCAGGAATCACGAAGCTGAAGCAGCACACAGCCTTTGAGTAAACGCTACTGCCATGGCATGTGCGTTACAGCATGCCCACAGACAGGCCACGAGGTGTAGAGACAGTGAATATCTGGCCTTTCGATGCCATGCCATGCCGACCCCCCCCCCTCGGGAGTGGGGGGGGGGATGTCAAGCAGTTCAATCAAAATACCCGACAGATCCCTACAACTCCAGGCACCGCACTCACGGGCACCAAAAGCCAACACATAAGCCGCCACTCACATATTCACATGCTCGAGCGACTCAGCAAAGCCATCATCGAAGCCTTATGCGCCCAAGACAGGTCTCACCCGCTGCTTGGAAACGCGCTCATCATCTTCCAAGCCTAGATCGACTCCATGGAAATGCGACCCAGGAAACTGGAGCAGCATGTGAAGTTTCGCAAGCAATTACAATTGATGAATCCGGGTTATGTCTACGAAGTTGTCGAGGTCCTGGCAGACATAGATGAGGAGAAAGGGTTGGCAACGGACCATGAACGACTCCTGAAGGGCCAGGCCATCCGATAAGAATTCAGCGGGTGAGTATCTCCATCCTGGTTTGGAGGAGGCGGGCGGGGTGTGGGAGATTTATAAGCAGTATGGGATGAGGGGCGTTGGCTGGGTCTCTTGAATACCTGTCGTCGAATCGTGTCGTTCATTGTATTGTAGGTCACGACTTTGGAGTCAATTGCTAGAAGATCGCTCGCCATAAGACCATGCCTTAGACACGGCAAATGGAGCAGGGCGCAAAGCTTTACCAGCAATCGACCCAGGCACTCGATGGATCATCGTCGGCACCATACGACAGTCTGAGCACGCACATCAAATACCACGAAACCAGAGTTGAGCAACACTTTTAGCCTCTTGCTGGGTAGCTTGCGGAAGCATCTTTACTGCCTCTAGAAATTTTAGCACCATGGCATTTATTCGGCATGATGAGACCGAGCTGAAAACATAACTGCCGAACGTCACTATGAAGACATCAGCCTCATTGTGGATACATACGACTCCTTCAGACATCATTCTACGTATTATCCGGGATTCTTCGACAAAGCTCCAAGTCCTCTTCGAGTGATGTAACTACCTTTCCACCGATCTCTTCTCGGCCCTGCGCTCGGTGATGGTCCTGATTTAGTCTGGGTCTCGGACCCAGTGGGTTGCATGGCCTTCTGATGTTATATGGCTCAAGCGCTCACTCACTGATACTGGTGGCATCCTTTTGCCTAGTCACTATAGCGGATGAAGATCATCATGTCGTCAAGTCTGTTCGTTCGCGTGGCAGCGGTATTCTCGCTGGCCAGCAGCAGCTTTGGTGCCATTCTCTACGAGGGCGGTACTGTCATTAGCTTCAACGGGACGACTGAACAGCTTCAAATCCTACGAAACGCATCTTTGCTTGTCGAAGACGATCGGATAACCGGACTGTCAGAGGGACCTCTTACGCCACCTGCAAATGGCACCCGCATAGATGCAACCGACAAGATCATCAGCCCCGGATTTATCGATACACATCACCATCTGTGGCAGACAGCTTTCAAGACCATCGGATCCAACACATCGTTGGCAGAATACTTCCAGAAGTTTGGCGAATATGGTCCAGCGGAGGAGCACTTCACCCCGGACGACCTGTATGTTGGTCAGCTCAGTGGAGCGCTCGAATTGTTGTATGAAGGCACGACGACTGTGCTGGATCATGCGCATGCCAGCTTTTCGGACGAGACCACAGATGCGTGCATTAATGCTACATTCGACAGCGGTGTCCGTACCTTTTACGCCCATGCCATCCACATGATACCAAATGGATACTCCTGGAATGCACAAATTAGCAAACTGCAGTCGTTAGCGGCAGACCGAAGACTCACGCAGACAGACCCTAATGGCCTGGTCAGCCTGGGTCTTGGTTGGGATTCATTCTACAATGCACCAAAAGCGAACATCACAGAGCTGTGGAACATCACGAAGTCGCTGAACCTTTCAGTCGTTACGACCCACTTTCTCGGAGGCCCGTTCAGCGACACCAACAGTCCAACAGCACTACACTCCTTCGGCTGGCTCAACGATACTGTTCCGATCATCTTCAGCCATGCAAGCTTCATAGAGTACGGTGACGCGGAGCTACTGCGACAAACAAACCAGTACATCTCGACCACCCCCGAGTCCGAGCTGCACTTTGGTCACAACCGTCCGTCTCATTGAGTCTCCGATATCCCTATCAGCAACTGACACTCTCGCAGATCCAAATGCACATCTCATCCAAGATCAAGCGGCTCTCGGTGTAGACTGCCACTTCACCTACAGCTCAAGCATGATACAACAAGCCCGCCTCTGGCTCCAAACTCTGCGCTGGCCAAACTACCTCGTTCCTCTTCAGAGCTGGCAAGTGCCTAAGAACAACCCAATGTCCGTGCAGCAAGCCTTTCACCTCATCACTCGAGTCGGTGGCCTTGCCCTCCGCCGAGACGATCTGGGCGTGATCAAAGTCGGCGCGAAAGCAGATCTCGCCATCTTCGGAACTGATGCTCCAAACATGATTGGCTGGAGCGATCCCATTGCTGCGATTATCTTGCACTCAGACGCTGGAGATATCGAGGATGTGTTGGTTGGTGGAAAGTATGTGAAGAAGAATGGAAAGCTCGCGTTCCCGGACTATGCAAGTCTGAGGAAGCGGTTGACTAAGTCTGCTGAGCGGATTCAGAGAATTTGGACGGAGGAGATTGAGTGGCCGGAGCTTTCTGGTGTTCTGACTGAAGGGGCCGCGCCGTATGGAGAGGCTGAGGCCATTGATACGCAGAGGGGCGATGGGACGGGCTATTGAGTGCCGCCATTTAGGACTGATATTCTCAGCTACAAGCATTTCGGCCATTCGGCGGATGGTCTTCTGTCGTTTGGACGATGCCCTCACGATACAATGTCATGTCGATGTGCAAGGCGGGTGGCGGATTCTCCTACGGTCCGGCGGCTTCGATGCACAACGGCACAGCATAACGTTCTCAACACCGGCATGACATCTCGATCATAGAGGATAACGTCTCAAATCTCAGACATGACAGAGCAGCATTGGCATGACATCCTCGCAACTCTCGAGCTCTGCGCTGTCACCCACCAGCTAACCAAACTTGGTAAGATACTAGCTGACTCTCACCTAATGACAGCTCTTGCTCGACTTCGTTTCGTCCTTCGACGGATATAGGCTCTGAGACGAAATTCCCGTACACCTCCGATGCGCAATGCTCTGCTGAATCCCATCGCTACAGTGCGTAGCCAAGCAGCCCACATGCACGCCATCAGTACATAACTCATCAGACCTTATGGGAATATCATGATCCCATCAGACACCAATTTCCCTTTTCGACGCCCAGAAACACAACACCAGCCATGCCGAAGCCCCTCCGCCATCGTCATCCAAGAAGCGAATCTCAAAGACATGCCCTCAATGATAACAAGACATGCCCCCAATGACAACAAGACATGCCCTCAACGACAACAACCCCTACCCGCACCTTCCACCCCATCAACCCCCCTTCTTCCGCCGCATCTTCCCTGACACACCCTCATCCGGCCCTGATATGGCCACTCCTTCCGCGAAGCCATATCCTCCCCTACCACATCATCGTCGCCATCGACCCCACCGCCGCAGATTCATCCCTTCGCGCCCTCGGAGTCCGCTGCATGCGACTCCAAAGCCCCTCCAGGCCATCCGCAGGTTCCTGCATTGACTGCGGCTCTTACAGCCCCCGACCACGACCTGGTCGAGGTCCAGCCTGCTATTGATGCGATGGTTGAGGATCGGATGCAGCGTTTTCAATTTGAAGGGAGAAGGGAGGCAAAATTTTCGGCTTGAGTCTTTCGGGGGGGCCGGGTGGGGGGGGGGGGGCGTGGTTTCTAACCTGTGTCCACCACCGTTGGCATATTGAGTCGTAACACTGACGACTTTCACACCCCGTGGCGCCTCAAGCCAGTCCATTTCTCTGACTGCATCGAAGCCAACACTAATCGTCTCGGTCATCGTGGGTGGTAATCTAATGGACATAGTTCTCGGCCGTGGAGATTTGCATTTCTGGGGCAGATGACCGGCACATCGTTGATCTTGATAGGGAAGGTCAAGGAATTGTCGATAAAGTCGAGGGCTTTGGGGATTTTTGATGCAGGCCGTGAAAGGGTCCGGGGTTGAGGTCCGCGAAATTGGCGATGGCGGGTGGGATCGAGCTGGGGTTCCGAGATATCGTACGTAGGTTTCGTCTTCTTGTTCTTCCAGACGGATGCAGTTCGGTAGAGGTGAAATGAGACTTTCATGAGGCTTGCTTTTGGGAAGTGCGGCAAGACCGCTGCCATACTTGGTCAGTTGGGAGGACATGCTGAAGTGGTATCTCGGCTGTGCGGTGGGAAGGGATCGTACGAGAACGAGCGTGATGATCTGCAGAACTGGGCAAAACCCCGGGCGTAGGCCAGTACTTGCTTGATGCTTTGTACGAAGCATAGAAAGTCGTCCATACCGGCAGTTGCCATGCACGGCGCAAGAACGCAGTGATGGCTCCCTGGGTTTCGGGACCTAGGAGCCACCAAGTCAGGATAATGTGTGCAGAATTCGTACTCTGTGCAGTAATGTGGACAACGTTCGGCGGCAGGACATGTCAACAGAAGAACGGGGTATCAATTGAAGTCAACTCAGAAGCGCCCAAGTGCCACGCCCGATCCCTTCCCAAAACACCGTGCTGCATGCTTCTATGCGGCAAGCAAAAGAACAAGAAAGGAGACCGCTGCGTCTCAGTTCAAAAAATCATCTCGTCCTGTCTGGCGTGGGGGTCACGCCCCTTTCAAGGTCCTCGAATGCCTCGTCTTCTCTGCTGACGGGCCGTTGACTGATGGGATCGCCGTTGACCGTCGTCACCGCCTGCTCCTGCACATCTTCTTCATCTTCGCGATCGTGATCGCGGTACTGCTGTGGCGGTGGAGTGGCAGAGCTGGAGCCACCGCTTCGTGCTAGTGAGCGGACGACGTCGCCTTTGCAGATCGGACATGTTCGCCGGCGGGTGGTGAGCCAAGGTGTACTGTCAGCATGTCAGCAAGATGACCAAGATCGACCTGATCGTTACATCACTTACATGCACTCCGCGTGGAACTCATGGCCGCAGGGTAGACTCATGACCCTGCTCACGCCATCAACGTACTCCTCCAAGCACACGACGCACTCTCGTTGCTTGCCGCCGTACCGTCTTCGCCACTCTGCCAGACCTGCTGCTCGCTTCTCTTCGATCTGCTCGAGAGAGGGGCTCGCCATGTCATCAGACCGCAAGGAAGATCCGTGTGGCACTTCTGATGTAGTGCGTGCTCGAGGTCTGGCACGCGCGTTGATCGGCCTCGATGCAGTTGGCAGAAGCGGTGTCGTTGCGCTCGCTTGGGATGTCGCCGATGACGTTGTGGATGCGGCGCTGCTTGCCATCGTTTGATATGTCCTGACAGGCAGACGCTCGACGACTGACTTCGGCGCTCTCCACCTTCGTCTCCTGATGCGGGATCGCAGAAGCAGCAGGGCGTACACCACAGTCAGTGTCACCAGCGGCGAGACCACCAACACAAGAAGTGTGTCGAAGAACGGCGATGATGACATCGACGCTGGGCTCAACGTCACCCACAGGCCTTCGTGCAGCTGGGGTCCATCGTTTGCATGCTGAGGGTGATCGCGAGTCTCCGTCTTGACACGTGGTTCCGTCTCGAGAGCCTTTGTGGCAGGTCTTGCGACGTTCTCCACCTTGACATTTCCGACTTGGCCGTCCGTCGAGAAGAGCCGGTGCAACCAACCATGATCTTCGTCCTCTTCCTCCACACTATGCTGCGGAGTCTTGCCGTCCTTGTCTGCGGCCTTCCTCGATGGCGACAGATTCACAGCCTCGTGATTTGCCTTGGCGTACTCACCACTTCCCGGAGTGATACTGCCACCACGAAGGGAGGTTGTCGCTGCCCTGGTCGATTTCGGCGCTGCAACAGAGCTTGTTGTCGTGGATGTCGAGCCTACGAGGTGCTGCTCCTTTTGTGCTGCAACCAGATCAGGATCCCGCCAATCCTGGATGCCGATCTGAAAGCCGTCCGTCGGGGCCTTAGTCTTGACCGCCGCTCGTGAAGACGAGGTTGGAGCCGTCGTTGTTTTGCCGTGAGCTGGCTCAAATTCTTCGAACTCCTCCTGCAGCACCCAGCCGATGTTCCCACTGCTGGGCGGTCTTCTGCTGTCAGCGGAATCAGAGCCTCCTCCGAACAGTGCCGCAAACCAGCCTCGATGCTTCCGCCGCTGTTTGTCATCAGTGGGGTCATCGACTTTGTTGCTGCTCTTGCTCCCGGGCTTGGCCTTCGATGTTGCCGTGGCCTCTGAGGTCGCAGTAGTCGTGGTGAAGTTCGGCTTGTCCGCTACCATTTTCGCGGTACTCTCGCCGGTGGCCTTGCTCTTGCTGCCCAGGGCCAGTCCAAGTCTAGTAGCGTCTTCCGTAGACAAACTGCCGGAGGGCAGGAGACTGGACAGAAGCTGGGCGGTGGTGTGCGAGGTGAATAGCGACGGAATCGTGACGTTGGATGTGTCACCTCGCGCATACATGGTGACCAGCGGACCTCCACGGATGTCGTCTCCCACAATCAACGCAATCCCACCTCTTCTTTGCACCCACTTGACCTTCTCCAAGAAACCACATCCGCCCCTGCTGAGCAGCACGACCTTGCCCGCAATCTCGGCACTCTCCTGCAGAGACTGGATATCGGCATGTGTTGGCTTCTTCGTCTTTCTCGCGGCGTCGCCATTCGTCGTCATACCATCGCTCGCCGGGAGTGGGTGGTGAAGATGATCGTCTGTGCCGTCGTCTTCGTCTGGTGGTTCCTCGTCATCCTCGTCGGCATCTTCTCCTGCAGCTGATCGTTTCGTCTTCCCTTCCGTGGCAGCACCCTTCCCCTCGCTGCTCGACTTCTTCCCGCTGCCGCCCGCAGCTGACCAGCTCCCATCATCCCAGCCCGGTACATCGCTACATCCTAGCTCCGCTGCGCCGTTGCCCAGCCTGTCATCGCCAAAGCCGCTCCCAATCCATAGCTGTCCGCTCAAGCTCTTCTGCGGTAGGAGAGGACCGAATGCGGCGGGCCGTGCCAGGAAGTTGGTCGAATTGTCATCGGTTATGCTGATGATGGCTGAGGGGGGGAACAACGACGAGGGTGTCCGCCAGTGGAAGTATGTGGCGATGCTGCCGTTGTCTTGTGCGTACTCTGCTGCACTGCTCCCTCGCCAGGGACCCACAAATACGAGCAAGAGAAAAGAAACAACCAAGGCGACCAAGGTCAGGACGAATCGTAGAGGTCGCATGCTGGTGGCCGCGCCGCCGCCTGGCTGCCCCTCAGTGTCCAAGGATGATGGGAAGTTGTTGGCGCAACGATCAAGGTCGACCTCGCGCGCGACCAGCGCTGTTATATCAGGTGATCATTCGCATGTGGTGTGCACGCCGGTCGTTCGTGGAGGGTGGAAGTTGTGAATAATATCGCGAGTCACGGGGGATGATGCGGTCTTGTGGCGCGGGGGTATCTGGATGGCAAGGCCTGGGCGTGGTCGGACGGCTAGGCAAGCTGTCGGTGGATGTCGAAGGTCACGTTTCTCGCAGTGTGAAAGTGAGGTCGAGCACGACGTATACAGAGTGGAAAGGTGAAGCAGAGAGCCAAGCGTCAGGTCGTATGACATGACATGTCAGATCTCCTGTTGGACGTGCAGCTCGAGCCCCCACAAGGCCCATCCCAGTCAGGCATCAATCGTGCACGTGTCAGGATAAACCAGCGATCCAGGATGTCTTTTCCCTGCAAAACACAATCTCGACTTCACTTCATCTCCATTGACCCGTGTTCTATTTGACTTGCACCTGTCCTCTGTGTTGTTTCTGTTTCCACGCACAGCAGATCGAAGCCTTGGACTTGGATCCGAAGTCACATCGGCAGGAGCTGTGGCCGCGTTATGGTTCGGCGAGGAAGCGGGAGTCGATCACTGCAAGTGGGGCATCATCCACCTTTACTTTACTTTTCTCGCACGATGGCTGTACCGCACGCCGATTCATTGGCAACATTGTTGTGTACAGCGATCTCTAAGCCAAAGCCCTTCCCTGCACGACACCCACCCATGATGGTGGGCGCCTGAGGTCTGGAGAGGAGGAGGAGTAGGACACTGGAGCAATACAGTCGAGACGGTACTGTACATGTATGCGGCGGCGGCCATTGCATTTGCATTGTGAATTAAGGCTCCGCACATGTGGGGCAACAACAGCTTCCTTTCGGTGTTCGGTAGCTATGACTTCGACTTCGTCTTCGACTCTGCAGCTCGGGCTGCGACTTCCTTTCCCGTGCGTGCATCGATCATCTATATCATCATCATCATCATCATCATCATCATCATGCGCATACATAGTGGTGGCATATGCGTTTGCCAGCTCGGCGCACAGAATGACCGGTCGAATGGTGTGCCCTCGAGGGTGCGCCTCCCGCATTCTTCAACGGCGACGCGACAGACGAGAAGCTAAAACACGTCGCCACGGAAATCTGCCAGAGTAGAAACGGGCAGTCTCACACTCTTTCATCACTCACTCACTCACGGTAATCAAGCTTACACTCTGCTCACTCCTTCCTCCCTCACATACCACCACGCCTGCACGCCTCCTGCCTGGGCCGCTGCTCGCTGCTCTTGCGCTGCGCATTGCTCGTTGTCTGCGTGCGTGCTTTTCCATCCACTCCCTCCTCCTCCATCTTCCCCATTTCAACATCAAAACAACCATCTCAACACCATACGACTCACCCAATCGCCTATGTCCTGAATCACTACCTGGAAGCACCTGGAAGCACGTCACACCCCATCGCACCGACCAACAGCACTACTCCGCCTACCACCCGCCCCCAGAAAACATTGCTACCACATCCTCCCCTGCGAGCTCCACCAAGTCCTTCCACACCGCTGCACCCACCGTCACCAACGGCACACGCACAGCACGTGCTCCATCGAGCCTCCACCGACACACCGATCCGTCGTCCACCATGAACATCAACGCACCAAGGGCCTCAGGTCTGAACCTGCCTGGCTTCCGTTCACGCCCGAGCAGAGGAGAAGGTGGAAGGCACAGAAATGAGCTGAGAGTACCTTTCCTCGGTTTCTTGCCTAACAAGCCAAGGAACCATTTCATCGCTATGGTCGGCGAGTTCATTGGCACCTTTCTCTTCCTGTTCTTCGCCTTTTCCGCTACACAAGTGGCCAACGCCGCGGCCGCTGGTGCCGGCACCGAGGGAGGCTCCATCACCCAGGTGCCCAATACGAGCGTCTTGCTCTACATTGCTTTGGCTTTTGGTTTCAGTCTGGCTGTGAACGCATGGGTCTTCTTCAGAATCAGCGGAGGTCAGTCTCGCATGAACCTCCACTATACCTCACACCATGCTGACTTCCTCCCCAGGTCTCTTCAACCCGGCAGTCACCCTCGGCATGGCCCTCATTGGAGCTGTCACCTGGGTGCGCGCAGGTCTAGTCTTCATCGCGCAGATTCTCGGTAGCATGGCAGCTGCTGGTGTTGTACAAGCCCTGTTCCCTGGTCCAATGGCAGTGTCCACCACTCTGGGCGGTAGCACGAGCATCGCTCGCGGCCTCTGTGAGTGTTCTTGCTGCGTTCCTCATCATTCCCTTCACTGACCCTGCCCAGTCATCGAGATGTTCCTCACCGCGGAGCTGGTCTTCACCATCTTCATGCTTGCCGCCGAGAAGCACAAGGGCACGTTCATGGCACCCATCGGCATTGGCCTCGCGCTCTTTGTCGCCGAGCTCACGGGCGTCTTCTTTACTGGTGGCTCCCTCAACCCTGCACGATCCTTCGGTCCTTGCGTCGTTCTCGCCAACTTCCCTGGCTATCACTGGATCTACTGGCTGGGTCCTGCTCTGGGTGCACTGCTTGCAGTCGGCTTCTATCGCTTCGTCAAGATGCTTGAATACGAGACTGCCAACCCTGGTGCCGACTTCAACGAGCACGAGCAAGAGATGTTTGACGAGCACCACGATGAGGAGAATGCTGCCACTGCTGCCGATGTCGCTCGACCCAACCCAGCAACGTTAAATGCCGACCCCGACTTCCGCAGCGGCGGTAGTGCGCAGGCCCCGGGTCCGATGGCGCCGATCCGGTCACGCATGGACGGCAGCGCCAGCGAGAAGATCGACGAGGTGCACTTCCACTCTGGCCAGGGTCCTTATCACGCTGGACCTCAGGCGGAGAACGGTGGTCTGCGACACTGAGTACTTGACGCGGTACCGGCTGTCGGCGCAGGTGACAAGCTGCACTTATCATGACGGCGTTTGGGCGATTGGACGTCACCGTTGTGTATGTCCAGTATGGATCATGTCGACAGCGGATGGAGGAACCACAGCACTGTTCAACGCGACTTTATTTCAATGCATGTTCTATACCCGGGCAAGCGTGGCGTTGGCGGAGCTGTAGATTCTTGTACGACCTGGTACATAGTGGTCGGTGAAAGCATAGTTCAATCTTCTTCGAGCTCGTCGGAGCGCACGAATCTTTAGCATCATCATACCGCAGTGCATGGAAATGCAAGTGCTGCCTCGCCGTCAGAACAGTCCACGCTTCTCCTGGCTCGCGACGAATGGCTATTATGTTGTGGTTGTGCGAGCTTGCATGCACCTCAGCATATCAGATGTCGGTCCTCCACGTCGGCTGCCGGCGGAAATACAGTTTCATTCGCAACCCCACGATCCATTATGTATTTGGCCGCTGCTGCCATTACTCATGGCCGGACGTCAAAGACAAGAGTAGCAACCGATAACCACCACCGATCCTGCGAACAACGACCAGGATCTTCACATGAGACACATACTCAAGAAAGTCCGGAGTATACGCGTGCTTGTCATCGATCTGGCTTCTTCCATGAATGAACCACGAGGGCATGTCCACTCGCACTATCTGGCTTGATGCTATCGGCATCAACCGAACCGACACTCGGGAGCGTGGACGTCAAGTTGTTGTCAAGGGTGACTGACATTTGTGAACAGACATCCGCTTTGGATCATTTGGCTCGGTGACGCCGAGGACTCAGCGTGCGCGTCACGAGCTGATGAGTCGTGCTTGTGCACAGAAGTCTGGAGGCGAATGCTCCGCTCCGAATGGTTTCCAACGGCGCTCGCTGGATTGTCCAGCGGATCTTGAGCGCAATGCTTGCCCAGCAATACAATACAATGCATTTTTGTGTGGCCGTTGTGACGAATATTTGGGAACCTTTGGGGGCACCGTCAAGAGGAGCTGCCGCGCCCAGCTGTACTCCGATGCTCCTATATTGTCTCGAGTGGCTCACCGAACCACTTTGCATTGGCAGCTTTCCGGCCGTTTATCCTTGCCACGCAACTTGACCCGATGCCGACGTGCGGTATCTTAAGACCCTCTGGATCGCGTCGCGTGTACACCTCCCTTGGTATCGCTGAAGTTACCCTGAGGGTTCACTACTGACTATGACGCCTCGCACGTAGACTGCTACATGGAGTTTGCAAACAGTGGTATCAATGCTGCCCGCTTGTACAGCACTCAGCAAGTACTTGTCGCCGCGACTATCACAAATCGCACCTTAGACTTCGGCGCAATGATTCACAGCTGAGTTCCCAAATTGGACTGAGATCATCCCGGCGACTTGCGCTCACCGTGTCGAAATCAATGAGTACTGGGATGCAGAGAGGGGGCGCGATCACGAACGCCGGTTGGAAGGTCCTGGTGGACTTCGCACCGAACTCGACGAGCACGACATTCTACCGATCAGAGGCTGGCTCTCCTCAACGATAGTCCATACCTTCCTTTCAGCCGAGCTTTCGTCGACGCATATCGAGCAAGGTTGTAACGGACGCTCCAGCTTTGCCATTTGAATCTCACGTTCTCCTCATACGGCGTAGCGACGAATTTTTTTGGCAACCGCCTAAGTTGTGCAAGCGACCGAAGGTGGATCGGCCGCTACTTCGACCTTGCCCCGAAATCCTAAAATGTCCCGGGTTCGTGCTTGGCAGTGCCAGGAAAAGGACACATGCTATCGCGTTCAACACCGTCAAGTTCGCCCTTCAGTCATGGCTTTGCTAGGATGCACACGTTCTGGAGTGTGTCATGCAAACAGCGACCAGAAGCACCTCTGAGGGTTAGACCGCAGTCTTACAGCATCACGTACCCGCCCGCCTCACATTCACTGCAGCACGATCACCATGTGAACTTCAATGGACAGCCGTAATATTCAACGAACGCGCCAGCGCTGCTCTGGATCAGCTGTTTGGTGTAGCCACCTTTGGTCATCAAGCAAAGATAGGTTGGTCGAATGTTTGTGCTGTCCATCTGATCCTCAAAGTCTATCCTGTCTTTGCGGCACTTACATATTCGACCCCGACGAGGAATCTACACGAACGCCTCAGATATGCTGGTGAGCTTCCGATCATCATGCCGTTGGCCTGGGACTCGCTTGAAGATGCTTGCGGTGTGGGGCCAAGCAGCAAGGAAGAGCAATACCTCAACAAGATACGGTCTGCGGCAATTATAGCGCATCATAACAAATTCCATGTAAGGGAGATTCCGGCGATCACCAACTACGACCCGGATATTCTGGAACTCACGGCGCAGTCTTTCCGACATGACTTCCACAAGTTCTTGCCACAGGACGTCCGAGATATCGTCTCATACATCGAGTCTGCCCACGCGCACGCAATCGATCCAGCGCAGCTGCTCCGCTTCGACGGAGAATGGACGAATATCGAAGATGCCGAATCATACAAGCAACACTTCCTCAAAGACACCCAGTTCATCATCAATGTCTCGAGACTTGCCGCGGACCCTACGTCTGCGGTCAAGAAATGGACCTGCTTCCTCGAGTTCCTGGGCGATGCATATTGCGGCTTCCTCCAAGAGCTTTACTTCCACTTCGAGGGTGTCGCGGTCAGCGTCTCGATCAGGCCTGCTCTACTACTATCACCGGATCCGCCACCAGATGCTCCCAGAAAACCGCGTCGCCAGGCGCCCATGGCTTTCAACCTCTTTGCAGAAAGCGATTCTTTCCTCAAGCAGAATGATGCAGACTATCACCAGGCGATAGACTCGCTGAGGCAGAACTTCACCCAGATCGCAACGCATCGCCGGGAGTTTTGGGGTCCCAGCCGGTTTGCCATGAGGGATATCAACAAGATTGGGAAAGTGGTGTTTCGACTGCCGGCTTTGTGTTGCTGGTTGCAGAGTCAGAGACGCGGCAAGAAAGTCAAGGGGCGGGAAGATTCGGGCGCGGAGTTGGTGACGATGACGGCGCTGGATGCGCCGGTGTCGCCTAGCTGTTTTGTGACGCTGCCGACGGAGATGGAGCTGAGGGAGCATGCGGGGGAGTGTGGCGAGTGTAATTGTGCTTGGGTGCGGCGGGCGGATGGTGCGCTATAGATTGATTCCGGTCCGCGCTGGGGAATTTTATCAGTGCAGCGAAGATGTTGTGATTCGTTCAACTCTCACCCCATCATCTGCGAATATCTTTGAGAAAAATTCTGGTAACAATGATACCCGCCACTCGCAGAGATGCACAGGTGACGACGGCTCTGATCATGATGTTAGCTATGAAAATTGCAGCAATGGTTGCAGCTATGCCCTGTCTTCGCCCCCTTAGAATTCTTGGCTTGTTGGATGCCAGATCTGGACTTGTCGGACGTTGGTTGGGCGTGGCTGGAATGCTTCTCCTTTGCTTGGATTGAACATCGTGAAGTGATCAGCCTGATCTCCATGCATGTAACGTCGTCTTCCATGCTTGCATGACGGCATAGGCGGAGTCCGCTTGATGGTTGATCATATAGTGTACCATCGTTTGCACTTCTGAAAGATCGCGAAGACCTCGATCACGTCTGAGAAACCACTGCTGTACTTCGACGCAGGATATACATCGCGGTGGAGTGTAGTCTCGACAGACCTACGCCGAGTTGCTTCTCCAAATGCCGAAGCCTCGGGTACTACCATTCACAACTCCATTCTATTTCTCAGATGCACCCGAGTCGTCCTCGCTCTCGCCATTGCTATCCTCTGCGTCTTCAGGAGGAGGAGGAGGAGTGTTGATCTCGTGTTATTTGACATTCTGCGTCGCCGTTGTGTATTGCTCGATCTTGTATGACATACCTCCAGTGGGAGATTCGTACTTCCATTCTTTCCTTCACCACCGTTGACTACTTCTGCAATCTATCTCGCAGGAGTTATACGTATCATATCCCCTTCAGTCCATGTGATTCCCATCTTCATGTTCCGTGAGAAGATAGACGACTTACGAGGGCCAGTGGCAACCTTGATTGAAGGCGCTGAATGCTGAGGGCATCCTGAGATGGCGTAATGCGGAAGGCCTTGATCGTGCCGCTGGTGCGAAGTATGGCCTGGGCACGGAGCATATTACGACATTGGTAAGGCAATGTCACAGGACCCGACTTTCTGGATACCGCTGGAGCTTCTGAGGGCAGTGATCGGGTAGTCGTAAGTACTGATTTGACTTTACAAGACACCATGATGGCTCTGTTAGGTCGAAGATGCTGATGCAAGACCGCTTTGAGAAGTCGTCCTCGTGGGCAAGAATATCTCCAATGCTCCTTATCGTCACGGGTGTATTTCCGTAGGGTGTGCAGCACAGAAAGTAAAAGACCGACGATATGTTTTCTTACACTGTAGCGTAAGTGACGTGTCGTATTATTTCGAGAGCGCTCTCACGCGTAATGCCAGAGCGTGGCCATATGCTTGTCATGGACCATAGCTTTCGCATATCGACGTAGTAATCAGTGGAGATTCGTATCCGCTCAGAGATGATCGACTTGTGTCGATCGTGTTGCTACGATGTTTGGACGCTGAGGTCACTTCGAGATTCCGGGCAGGTGGCCGTTCACTGGCGCACGTGAAAGAGCGCGCTAAGGCCCGCATAGTCATTTAGCCTAAAGTGCAAAGCCTGACTCCTAAGAAAGTCGCGCCCATGTCCATGCTTTCTATCACAGCGAACATTGTTTCTTTAGTGACAAGTCACGATGTCGACAATGTTTCACACGAAATTGTGCAGACGACTCGTGAGCGGATTTAGCCCAGGGAACAATGCATGAGGTACGGGGCTCTGTCTCCCACTGCGACCATCCCTACCAAGTCCTATGCCGTGAGCAATACGCACAGAGCAACAGCGCTGTCCTTCATCAAGCTCGAGTGCCTTCCTCATGGTCACCAAGAAGCTCAATCTCTCTCAGTTGTTTGCTTTGGAACCGATCGTTACTCCAACACCACTTCCAATTCGCACAGCCAATTAGTACGTTAGGTTCTCCATCTCTGACCCCTTACTACTTATTCCTCAAATTCCCCCACTACTTGACGCCGTGAGGAACATATCCACGCAAGAAGTCTCCGTCGAAAGCACATGTTGTGGAACTTTGATGGACATATCAAAGGGCCCAGACTTTGGGTCAATGACTTCCGTGTTACTGTCTGTGATATCATCCTGCCCCATCAGGATGCTCCTAGAGAGTTGAGCGAGTTGGATTGGACGTTCCCGGCGGGAAGATCGTAGGCAGGAACATCGAAAGTGTCGGGAACTGTCATTGGTGGTGTGTTCGCGCGAATATCGTAGCTAGCGTACCGTTCGGTCGAGCTGACGCCATCATATCCAGGACGCAGTAGAATGGACACCGAAGCTGTGTTTGCTGCTCTACGCAGGGTAAACAAGTGTCTTCATATTACCCTGGGAAAGGATCTCCGCCTACGGCCCAAAGCACTCCCAGCCTTGCTCGCATCTCGCACAGCGTTCTTCTCCCATGCCTGAACCGCTTCGCGCGGAATTCGCCAGCAGGGCCGTCACATGCTTCAAAGTGCTTTAAGTGAGCACGGTGTATGATAATACAGCCT
The DNA here is from genome assembly GCA_001297265.1 of Mycosphaerella arachidis. Lineage (NCBI taxonomy): Eukaryota > Fungi > Ascomycota > Dothideomycetes > Mycosphaerellales > Mycosphaerellaceae > Mycosphaerella > Mycosphaerella arachidis. The sequence continues at coordinate 55,649 of LIHB01000083.1, forward strand.
TACATCGGCACAAGTAGCCATCGACCGTGGTATGCTAGAATTTCCAATCTGACAGTCTCGGTAATCTTAGGGATGCAATGAGGCTGACGCGAAAAGCGATAGGAATACTTCTTGGTCAGGCTCCATATGACCGTAAGCTCCTTATACAGTCGCACCATCTCTCTATACTTCTTGCTCAATCCACGTACTGAGACTTGCCGATGAGCGGGTGTCTGCGTTCAGGATTTTCCTCTTCAACATCATCCCAGCGCTTGCCCTTGCCCTCGAGCTCCACAACCTTGAACTTGTGTAAAATTTCCCACGCCAACATCTCGAGCTTCGGGGTAGGGATAAGACTCACATCATCAGTGGCCCTTCCGTCCTGATTTACGAAATGCGTATCGTAGGCCCTGTCAGGCTCAAGGACCCTTCACGCCTTGTTGCGCCTCTGGACACCAAAACTCGCGCCTGAGTCGGACACATATTGCAATCCACATTTGACCAAGCCCGCAACGGCACGCACTTCCTTGACGTCTTTAGACGCCAAAAGTGGGTCGAATTTGCCGGTTCTGTGATTCGGGAAGCTGCGCGTGGAGCACATGTAAGGACGCTCAGTAGCGACCTGTACCCGGGAGACGCAAATCTGCGCGATTTTGGTGTATTGATGTCTGGGGCAAAGGACGTTACGTTGCCGCCCGGGCTTGGGATAAGTGAGACTGATATGTAGATTTGAAAGTTGCCCGAGACTCAGCAAACCATCTTGCTGTTGAAGTCTGGTAGGTTTTCAGGATGGCATTGCTCCTGAGCGAATTCTTTGCTCTGCCAAAGTTTAACTGTAAAGTGGCCAACGGAAGCGCTGGGGATGATGCGAAAGTCAGGGGCTGTTTTAGTGGTGCTGGACATTGAGAACTTGTTGCAGTGCAAGATTTGCAGAAAATTGTGCTTCAGCGACCCGAGATGGAAATGAGGTTGACCTTTGAAGGTCCGATAGCAAAAAATAGCAAATGGTCCTCTACGAGACCACTTACGCTAGTTCCTGCCAGAATTGCCTATTGTTATGGCTACAGGTAGAGGTCTGGATTTCGAGAAGTGACTGAACTGTTCTGCTCGCTGGGCGCTCGGCGAATGACGTCGTCAGTGAAAGCACGCCGCCGAAGCAAATGAAGGATCTCAGAGCTTAGTGTCCTGCGCCGTGATGAACTCTTGCTCGAGCGACTTGCCCGCGACATCAAAGGGCACACATGGAAAGGTGCAAGCCACGAATCGTGCAGGCTTGTCAGTCGATGGATTGGACCATCGATGCATCGTGCCTCGCTGAACGATGTGATCCTATGTGGGACAGTCAGTAGCAGTTCATTGGACGCGATGCGCATAACCTGACTCCTGGGTACAATCGCACTTTCTCACCACCATCCAGTTCGTGATCGATCTCGCCGATGCAACATATTGAGTAGTCGACTGAGACCGTGCGGTGCATCAGACTCACGGCACCAGGCTTCAAATCAACCACGAGAAGATTCGCGCCAGGCTGAGGCAAGACGATCTCCTGATGTCTGTAACTGGTCACTCCATCCTCTGCGCGATATGCTTCCACATCGCGGTCTTGATTGAGATTGGCCGGGACCGAGTCAATGGCATAGGAGCGCGCCATGCCACCGAAGCCTGGCTGCTCGTTGAAAATCTGTTCCGGCGAATGTGCATAGACGCTCTTGCCTGTGCTGTCGTGGGTGGCGATGTATCTCTTACATGGTCTGAGACCATCGACTGCTGATCCGATGCTGCCAGGCATCTTGTGCTGTGATGCCGGGTAGGTGGTCCGCTGTCCGGTCCGCTGTCCGGGTGTGTAATGTCGGTCGCGATCTTTGCGATGAGCCTTCGCTGCTATATTCTCTTACAATGGCATCGATCTCGTTGCTAGGTTGTTATTAATGTGCTGACCCCAGAGATGGGACTAGAATCTTTGCGGGAAAGTGGTTCCAGGTGGACAAGCATTACCATGAAAGGTCGCAGACTCGCAGCTACTTAGGTTTAACCTGGAGTTTGCACAGCTGAATAACACTGAATATGTAGGACATGTGACTTTTCTCCTCGTTGGATGTCCTCGTGGTCGAAGGCAGGAGCAAGTGGAGGGAAAGAGGGTACTCCTGCATAACCTCGGCTAAGGATGAAGCGGCACAGAGCACGTGTTGATGAACGAGATTCTGATCGCCACTTATTCCCGGCCGTAACATCACGGAGGACTTATCTGAACACCGTCCGGCAGCGATTTCATCCCACAGCCTACGCCGCAGGGACTACGGCGGACTACATCGTCATCCCCGCAGGCCGGGGGAGCTCCATTGGGGTACATGACGGAGCGTGTAGATGTAGCGGTAGACAGTTTCTTTCTTCATCATCACACTCCGTCTGAAAGTGATAGTCATAACCAACGCAGTCACGATGAGTTCATGTCGCATTGAACGTAAGCGCGCTCACGACAGAGAAGCGCAGAGAGCTAGCAGGGCAAAGACAAAGGCGTATATTGCGTAAGTCGTCGTCCTGAGATATGTATCATAAGGTCCTGACGAGATGGTAGCCACCTGGAGAAGACTGTAGCAGATCTCACTAGAAGTACTGGAGACGACAGAGCCACCTACTTGGCCCAGCACGCATCGAAACAAGCCGAAGAGATCGATGGCCTACAAGGACTGCTTAACAAGATCCGCGCTCTAGTTCATGAGGGCTCGAAAGGCGATGCGTTTTCGTCGGACGACTCTCGTCCACCTCGATTGAAAGCTGAAGGCTCTGTTGTAGAGTCGATATTCGGCGACAGCTCTGCGGGCAATCCTCTCTCTGCCCGGGACGCATCGGATTCACCTAGCCAGGACCAGTGGTCCACAGGAGGTCCCAGACGGATCAACGAGGTGCCAAAGCTACCACGACGAGAGGAACCAAGACGACAGGCACCGTCCGGTACATCCATGGCTCGCAATCTCAATGTTCTTGGAGAAAATATAGTTTGCGAAGAGACCGAAGACTGTACTTACGTACTCCGCCTCAACAGGGCTATCAAGAGAGTCGAGCAGACATCCGACAATCTTTCGTCACCGCAAGAAGACGAAGACATCTTGGTTCGGGCTATCGTAGACGGATGGGATGCAGCGGAAAGAATCCATCACTTCGACATCGTGTGGCGGTTCATTCGTGCATACGATGAAGGCCTTTGGTACCGCGCTGCCCAAGCCGAACGACTCGCCACTTTGTGGCAGATGCGCAACACCATGCTTCATAAGATAAATCCCAAGAATCAGCAGCGACGCGAGATCTCATCCTTTATGGCGCCGACCGAGTATCAGAAGACTCGTAGACAGCGGCCCCCTGTCGTGGACTACTTCGGATGGCCAGCTGTACGGAATCACCTACTCGTGCAAGGTATAGGAAAGTGCACAGGACTGGCTTCTATCGCTTTCGTGAAGAGTTTCCGCTTCGCCTGGGAATACGACTTACGAGACATGTACAGGGTGAACCGGTCCACTGGCGTATACTCATTCTCAGAAAGCTTCATCCGAAGCTGTACTGATGGCTCGTCCTTCCGGATGCTACACAATGATCTGATCCCGTACTATGTGCATCCGAGTCTGGCGCAGGCAGCTCCAATGCAGTCTTGCACGCAACAGCCTTCTCTCGCAGGATCTGAGAGTGATGATTCAGTCGACGAGGAGGTTATACGAGTGATCGATGGAGAACTGGACAACACATCAAACGTCGACATCCCGACCCTCGAAAGCATGCTGCAGGGTGATCGTCAAGCGGGAGGCTGGATGCAGAACTTTGACATGGGGATGGCAAGCGAGGCCACACCGTCACAGTACGCGATGGATTCTTTTACGCTCTCCCACGAAGCTGGCCTCAATCAGTGGCCTGATCCGTGACAATCAGACCTCATACAGTATCTCTCCGGAGATGACCGTATGAGGAAAGTTCTACCTACTCTGCCAATACCTTCAAGGCAGTCGTGAACGATGAACAGCGTTCCCCCAATCAAACTTCGATAAACCACTGATCAGCTTCTCACTGGCTGCCTTCACCATGATGCAGCGGCCAGCGGTAGTCCAGCTTCAAGTTGGCGTCCTTGCTATCTGAGGCTTGCAGAACTGCCTCGGCAAACGCGGCGAACGCGGCAAGCCCCTCAGCTTCAAGCAGACTCTCGGTAGCGGGCCGAAGATCCCGAGAGCGTGGAGAGCTAGCGACCACGTGGCGACGCATCTCACCCCGCAGACGGGAAGTGATGCCGCATGGTAGATGTTATCGCTTCACCACCGAGCCACAAGAGAGGTGCTGTCATACGATAGCCGTTTACGACTCATCGACGTAATGCATTCCAGGAGGCTATCAATGCTTGCACAGTGTCTCTGTTTGTAGACGGTCGTTCCGCATTCCGGGCTGTGGTGTTCGCTGCAGTCTGTCCGTCAAGGAGGCAAGGTCGGGGCAGCTTTCAAGTCTTGGCCACGATCATAGCTGACAGCAGTCAGAAATCTTGACGCCATAGACACCTGGTGTGCAATGGTTCGTCGAGGTTGCAACGGAGTGAACGGCCACTCGAGCATCTGCGCACCCTTCGCGCTTTCGTTCCACCATGCCTCAGCTGCGCTGACAAACACCCTCCGTTTCCGTATATCAATACTGTGAAGCAATTTCTCCCGATCGCGCTTTCGTTCCATCCCCAACATGCATCGACGAACGAAATGATACTGAGATCATGTTCCTTTGGTCAGCTTCTACTGGCCTTCGAGCAATTCATGGTTCAAGTTGAAGGGCTGTGCGAAGTGAAGGGCGACGCGACGCTAGAACGTAGTACAACAGTACTGTCTCATATTCTATATATGTGACTGCACTTCTAGCAGATTGACTTCCGCACTCACTGTACCTTTGACAGCAGTTGCTAGCTCGAATAACCATTGGACCCATTGAGAGATGTCACTTCGGAACATCACAACAATGCATCGCACGGGCATCCTTGCGCTGTTGCTGGTAGGTCAACTTGTGTCGGCAGCATCCTCGATCCAACCCACCATGGTCGTACCGCACGCTCTCGAAAGATATGCGAAGGCCTTCAGAGACCCGGATGTCATATTTTCGAAGGGCGGGAAAGCTGTATGTGTGCAGGGCACTCTGGATATCACCACCTCAGCCAATAACCACATAATAAAACTTGAGGAGCCAGCGAATCAAACGGTGGTCACAGAGCTGGCAACGGAGCTCTTCCAGGTCAACTCAAGTCTGGCTGAAGAGCTCGATGGCGGCCTAACCAGAGTCAGCGGAACGTATGGCATCTACTCCCAGATCTGCTTCCCAATACATGCATCGAATGTATCTACGGTCCAATTCTTGATCCACGGCGCTGGTTTCGATCGTAACTACTGGAACTTTGCCCCAGGATACTCATATATCGACTACGCCGCCGAGAGACACTATGCCACATTCCTCTATGATCGTTTGGGTGTGGGTCTATCTGATCACCCCGATCCACTCCAGACAGTGCAGATAGGGCTTCAGCTTGCGATCGCCCATGAGCTGATCAAGCTGCTTCGTGACAAGGGCTCCGGGGGTTATGCGTTCGATAAGGTCATAGGCGTCGGGCACTCCTACGGCAGTCTTAGCACGATTGGCGTGGCAGCTGCATACCCTCAAGACTACGATGCCGTGGTACTCACTGGCTGGTCTACTTCGCTCACTGGTATCCCGATTGCAAGCGCTGTCTATGGGTTTTCCATCGCCTCGCAGAACCAACCATCTCGCTTCGCCGGACTTCCTGCAGGCTACGCAACCAATGACAATATCAAGAATTTGCAAAGCTTCTTCTTCCGGGCGCCAGGTTTCGATCCAGCGATCCTCGAGCTTGCCGAACGTACCAAGCAGACTATAACACTGGGTGAGCAGATAAATTTTGGCAAGCCAGAGCCTGCAGTCAACTTCACTGGCCCGATAGATGTAGTCAACGGTTTGAACGACTTGCCGAACTGTTGGGGGAACTGTCTGTTTCCTGAGAATCTTGTTGCTGGGGTCAAGAAGGTATTCTTTCCTGCGGCGCGGAATTCGAGCTGGTATCTTGCGCCAAACACTGGGCATGGACTGAACCTGCATTACTCGGCGAACGAGGCGTACAAGCACATTCACGATACCCTAGCGGGGAATGGGCTTTGATAGGGGAAGAGGCAGGTTTTCGGGTTGAATCTAGAGACTTGGGATTTTGTCTTTGAGAGCATAACAGTTCTCACCCTCCTGTAGAACGTAATGTTTTGGGTCAATGCTTGCGGATTCCAAATTTCAGGTTTGCTTAGGATGAGATGACCTCGCATGCACTGTGAGGGAGCAAGATCAACTTACGCTATGATCGAGGACCACAACTTCGCCCATGGACATGTTTCTGTTTTGGATTCAGCTTCGAATTTTTGGCCCTGCTTTGGAGATCCCCCGTGTCTCATAGTCGATGATCAATTCAACGAAACAGCTCGGAGACACTGTAAGACCGTGCTAATAATATACGGCATGACGTGAAAGCCTGCAAAAGCATCAGTGGAGGAACAAAGACAAACAAGCTGGCTGGAAGTCAACTCAGTAAAACTCATGTCCTCAGTATCTGTTTTTCTTACCTACTTACAATCATACTTTAAAAAACACCCCATTGCATCTTACAGCCTATTGCTGCTCAAAAAATCCATCATCACGCTATCTCCAGCACTCGCATTGCGATGCACTGTCAGCCTATGCCCTGTGCCAGGCTGAATGTACACCTCCTTAGGATAATTATTAGGATACAATACAGTCAGAGTAGCAGTATCGCATGTGCCCTTGCAATCCCGACCACAGGTCAGAGCGTCATACTCTGCCGCAAAGAACTGCAATGGTCCAGTAAAGGCAGAAGCCACGCCTACGTCCAAGAGCCCTCGGAGTGACATCGACTCAGCGACCGTCAGTGGCTGCTTCACGCCCTCAGCAAAGGCAAGTGCTTCGTTAGTGAAGACGGATGGGTCTGTGTCATTGTATCGGTGGTAAAAGTTCAAGTCCAGCTTGGATACGCCGAGCTCTGTACACCACAGCATGACAACAAGAAGGATCCTATCCAGAGTCTGACACCTGGACCGATCTTCGATTCTCGCTATTGTATGTGCAGCCTGGATATGCAGCACGCTGGACCCAGCCCATGCTGACCGTTCCTCACAGAGGATACCTCCATCGATCCTGCCAAGTACTCTTATGTACAAGCCGCTCTCGAAGCCGTGTACACATTGTTCACCTACGACCGTCTTTGTAACGGCCCCTCAGTCAAGCCGGGTGCATAAAATATCGGTCAAGGACCTCTCCCACTCGAAATTCTTCGCAAGCTCACAGAAATCATCCGCGATGGCACCCTTTCCACGTTTTCCCGCAGGCTATACTCTTGCTTCGGTTTCTTCTTTCGAGAAAGTCGTACACATCGAGCACAGCTTCGGCTCTCCGCTGACAACTGCCCTTTTGACATCGCACGGACAGAGCGAAGTTGACAGCATCGATGTTGTCGTCCACCCGAATGATGGCAAGCTCATAGCTCGGAGCATTGACTGGAATATCAAGATAGAACGCATGAGACTCCGAGCGTACCGGTGTAGCATTGGCGTGGGTCGCCAAGGCTGGGATTAGAGTCAGAAGTCGAAAGGTGGTTTGCAATCATCGTTGTATATAGCGTTGGAATTGCCGTGCGTGTGGGCCCCTCGATGTATCACGTGTAGAGGCGACTGTTTTCGATACTCTACAGCGAGCTGGCATTGATTCATGTATAGACATTGTTGCTGGGCCGAAAAGCAGACATGATGGCCGAGTCGCATTCAACGTCCGTGACCACAGCCTGCCCATAATGCAAACCTCGTCGTTCAGGGTGCCACCCTGAGATGAGCCCTATACTATCAGGGCCAAGCATTACGGCGTTGCGCATTGGAAGTGACAGAGCTGCACTTTGTCAGCTGTGCGTTCAGCCATGTCGTTTCTTCCTCTCGCTTGCGTTCGATCCTTCGACCCAATTTTGTTCCCCGGAATGTCCACCACACCTGTAGCCAAACTCGAGACATGATGCCCGATTGCAATGCATTGACCCTTTCCGGTAGCCAGGCTCAACGAATGCGAGAGCTTATGAGGTTTTAGCGTTGTGAGTATGACATGACATATGTTTCGCTTTGGTGGAGAGAGCGAGAGTGAACGAAACGAGCCCGAAGCCACTTCCCTTGACTCACCGTGGTATTGTGTAGCTTCGCCTTGGTGAAGAGGCTATGCTGTCGGATGTGGACGTTACAGATCAGCCTCACATGCCGTTCAATAGCCTTGTGTACAAATCATCGCAGCATGACATTAGACGACTTTATATGAACGTGGAAGTCATATGTGAACGACAGGCATCATCAAACCAAGCTCCATCGTTCAGCAGTACGAAGAGAACATACCTCACAAACTTCAAGTCCGCCTACGGTATCCAACTACAATCATGGGTACCTGCTACAACAACGAGTTCGGCACCACAACCTGTCACACCTCCGGCTGGTACCTCTGGGGCCGCTGGGTAGTCCTGGGAGCCATTCTGCTCCTCGCCCTGTCCCTTTACCTCATCGCTGCGTAAGTTACGCTTCCTTGCCCACAAGAACATTGGGACTAACACAAAGTGCTCAGCTGCATCTCTGCCCGAAGACGTCATCGAGCCGGCATAAAGCCTCTGACGGGAACGCAGTGGACACTGGCAGTGAATCCACCAGCCTATCAGTCGCGAGAGCAGTTGCCGATGTATTCAGCTCGTGGTCACAAGGAGCTGAGCGATGCCGATGCAGCTACAAGTGCGCCCACGGCGCCTGATGTTGCGAGAGTACAGGAGGAGCGTGTCTGAGCATTGGCAAGATTGAGTCGTTTAGCATGAGGTTGCGAGTCTGGTCAGGGATGAGGTCGTCGGGAAGGATTCGCCGGAACGTGGATCGAGTGTGCTGTCGCATAGCTCTTGGTGTTGTTCGTTTTGTTTAATCTCGATCATAAAGATAGAACATCATTTGGCGAATTCTTCAGCTCATCGACGAGTAAGTGTTGGTCCAAGAGAACACTGAAGCCTTGGGAATGTCAGCCGTCTTGTGTTGCTCTCTCACATGTCAAGAGCCAGAATAGATCGCTCAGCTGAAGACAAACTTGAGCATTTCCCCATAAAATACCAATCACGCTGTCGTATACTCTACTTCAAGAAGCTGCATCGGCTCCTTGATCAGCTCCAGCAACTTCCCATTCGTCTTCGGGATATGCTTGACCACGGCACGAATCCCAGACACACCCATGTCGCCGACCCACCATAGGTCATCTACAAGAGCGACCAGCATAAGCCAATGCGCGTAGATAATCATCGCCGGGGCATGACACCGCGTCAAGCTGTGTACGAATTTCTCGGATAGACCCCCTGGCCACTCGCAGAGAGCCCGGAAAAGGCTGGAGATCTCGATCCAACGGCAGACATGGTCCGTGATACGAGCAAGAGAGTGGATTGCGGCAAGTAGCCCGTTACAATGCTCATTCTCATGGAGGGTGAGTGTGCCATCATGAAAAGCCGCGTAAAGTGCTTTAAAGCGATGGACCCGTGTACGATGGATGTATGCCAGCATAGCTTTGTGCCGACCGTTTACAATCGGCGGTATCGACGGCTCTGTGCCAGGGAAAATGTCTGGCATCATGTCCCGCTTGATTGCTGGATGGACGTTCTGCTCCATTTTGAGCAGGTATGTGTGTACAGTATGTACGCCTCGCAGAAGATAGAGCCATCGCCAGGCTCGTTCTTCACGCAAATCGATACCGTCCCGACGGTACTGTCGTAGAAACGCGAAAGCCAGGACACTGAGCAGGCGTGTGGACGCGAGGTTCGAGTCGACATCTGCGGGATCTAGCCTTCCAAGCTGTGTTCGACTCTGTTCCACGAACGCTTCGCCATGCGCTATTGCAGTGGTCAAATATCTAGACGATCCAGGTAATGATTGATTCTGACTCGTCATGGAGAAGTGCAGGGACATGGCTCCGAGGGTCATCATCCCTTGCTGAACCGTGGAGCAAACATAGGCCAAGGAAGGAATGAAAACGTGCCAGATCCATGTTTGCTCGGTGCGAGCGCTACTGCTGGAGAGCGTGCGAGAGGTATGTTCAAGGTAGTGACGTGCCAGCTCCGAGTCATGCACAACCCACTGCGTATCAGAAGGGCTTAAGCAAGGTCCAATGGGCGAGGAATGGTGCAGCAGCAATGGGAAGCTGCTAGCCGCTGAATCCTCCGGAGTTTCGTTCTCGTTTGAGTTTGAGCTCCCCGTATTGCTAAACGTGAATCTCGTGAACGAGGAAAGTGGTTCAGGGACGACCTCTACCGGTTGACTGGCATATGCACACGCGATCTGGCGGCTCTGACAGTTAAAGCATCGCGGTTTCGTTTCGTCGCACTACCTTCATGGATCAGCAAATTACCTCCACGAGGCTCGTGCCCAGATGACCAACGGGGTTGACCGTACCTTAACCCGACGTCGCTTGCACGTGATGCACCCTGAGCGCGATTTGCTATGGGCTCGTTTCACTCTCGTGTACGACATTGGAGACTGTCTCGCCCGCAGAGCTTTCAAGCAGTTATATGTGCCCGATTCTCACTGCTCCCGAGTGCTGCGAAGCGTGATCGACCAGTGGGTGAGAACTCTTTTCCAACAGATATCATATCGGATTTCCGGGTCTGGGGGCTGAGCCATTAGTAGTAGTAGTCTTGCACAGGAGTCGCATAGGCATCTGTGAAAAGTTATGCGCCATGCCCTGTGTCGCACAGCCACAGCGAGTAAGCTGATGCAGCAGCTGCATGCCCGGCATGCCCGCGTCAAACGCACTCAGCCGATTTCGGCTTCGCGTTTGATTTTGTGCTGCCACAGCCCACAGCGGTTTCCGGCATGATGAACAGCGATGGCATGTGATGGACAGTAGTGCAACGTGTGTAAAAGTCGACATCCGGATCATGCTTCCAAAAATGGAAACCTTCACGATCCAAGCTTGGAGCTTCCACGAATCTGTCACCCGGCTTTGCGGGTGGAGCACCAGACATCTTCATCCAAATCCTTGCTTGCATTGTGCCTTGTGCTTGGCATCAGGCGCAGGGCTTGTCCTCATGCGTTCGTAGTACTTTACGCTCACTGCTTTCATAGGTCTGATGACCTTTGCAGCGATGTCCGGCCAGGTCATGCCTAACGGTTCCCGGCTGTGAGCGACATCCCATGTCTATGCATTGCTCCAAGGTGCCTGTTCAGTGGTATGCTGTCGTTTTCGTGGGTCTCGCAGACTGTCGTGAAAACTAAGATTTCACGGGCTTGACGGAACGATTAGGAGACTGTTCATTGCTCGGCGACCATGTCCGTCCCCTTTCCCTCAGATCAAGAAGCATTTGGTCATCCTCCGGGGTCCAAAAGGGTCGTGAAAGCACGCGAGCTGGGCATTCGAATGCTGCCCTCGCCAGACCTTGCCGGATGGAATTAGTGCTGCGACTAAGGATTTTTGCTATCATAGGGAGGGGCTGACCTTGCTGGTGATAACTCTTGAGAACATCAGTTTTGACTTGAGTCCATAGCTTAGGGGCGTAACGCTCCTCATGTGTATAGTACTTCTTCCTCACAGAAGCGGTAGATCGCTGCAGCAGTGCGCCGATGTCTGGGAAATGAAGTTCCTGCTTTACGCAATCTGGCTAACTCGGCGATATTTCTCTCACTCCAGAGCTTGGCCAATACTCTTGCCGTACGGTTGGGGATAGTGTTTACGCTACAAGGCTTTGTGCACGCTGCCAGCTGCACGACATTGCAGATGTAAACCAGACGATACCGGACCACGCAAGATACCAGCCATCGGGCAGCCGAGAACACATCGCATGTCAAAGTGTGCCAGTGATTTTGAGGGGACAAAGACGTGTCATTGTTGTCTTTGCTCGACTCAGGGGGTGAAGAATGATCGGTGAGTCGGGTTCGCACTCGCTTTCGGCCGAAGTTGAGTTTGCCAATGTGCTTTGTGAATCCCTAAATCAAATCCTCCTCCTCCTCCTCCTCCCCTTCTTCTTACTCAACGGCATGACGCGCGCTCGAAATACATACAAATAGATGTGCAACATGTTGTTAGCTTCGACTTTTCCCGTTCCAGCTCACAGCCGTTGCGAGCCTCAGAGAGCTTACCCATGCTGGGAGACAGTGTCTGAAGGAAATCCACGAACCAAGAGTTCGCAAGGTTGTATTCCTCCTGCAAGCTATGGCATTGTCTGTTCTTGCGCTCCAATGACTTCGCGACACCATATCCCCTACACACCACATGCCATTTTCATCTGCTCATGGAAATGTTGGACATCAGCGGCCAACGGAAGAAGCTGTCGTTCGCTTTGCACTCGAAGTTTCCTGCGCTTCGGGAAACATGGCGAACAAAACTACAAGTCAGTCGATTGTTCACGATATTCGCATGTCGCGAGAAAGTTTCTCGGTATTTCAGAGAGTAGCTACCTCAGACATCCTAGAACAAACCCTTCCTCGTCCACGAACACCCCGTCTCCTGCCTCAACCCCACCAACAGCCTTCAATACATTACCCAAGAGTTGCACACCAAGACCAAACTCCAGCCCTCCACTTCCAAATACCCAACTCTCCTCCCCTCCTCCCTCATCCTCAACCCAGACACCAGAGTCATAATGACCCTTCGCCGCCCAGCCTGGGTCATGCTCTCCGCTTACGACGCCATTACAAACCTCGAAATAGCCGGGAACAGATCGACCATCCTGAATGCCACAAACTACGACTTCCACAACTTGTTTTACAATTACCTCGTCTCGCCCGGGATCACGCCGATCTTCGCCGAGGCGAGAGATTACCTGTCGTCCCAGGACTCCGCGCGGAGACTCGCTGGAGAAGCAGTTCTAGATCCGGAGGCGTATCTGTTTGTCTGGGCTGCGATGATGGAAGAAGCAGAAGGAGCAGCATCCAATGCATTTCAAGTTGTAGCAGACGTTGATACATTCGAAGGGGTTAGTACCGAGTAAGGTGAATTCTGCGCCGGTGATAGCGGAAGGGGAGAAGGTATGGAGGGAGATGTTTGAGAAGGAGGGAGCGGCTTTCGTGAGGAAGATGGTGGAGTGGTCTTTGCCGGATCATGAGTAGTGGAGAGAGAGAGAGCAAGTTGAGTTTGTTGTAAATTTCGTGAAGTTGAGTCCTTAGGCTGATACTGAGTACGCTGTCTCTCGCTTGTTCTTTTAGGGCGATGATAGCAGTTGAATAAGATTTATTTTGGGAAGCTCCGCTCGGGTCGCTGCATTGTCTATTTGTGAGACATTATGTGACATGGTGCGGTAACGTTAGAAGCCCATGGCAGAACACTTCTGACCTTTGCGATCTCAAGAGGTGTTGCGTAGGCTGCAGTCAGAAGGTACGATATCACACAACCAGTCCGACCTGTATGTTGCCATCAGTCTGGAAAGTCCGTCTTTGGTAGCGCTTTTTTCCCGACTTGGGAAAGAAGCGGCAGCAGCGAGACACCACCAGGAAACACAATGATCTTTCCGAGCCAGTCGATAGGGTCGCCAGGAACAGGTGCGCTACGACAGGCATCGCAGTCGGGTCCATTGTGCTGGATCCGAAATTGTGGCAGGGTATGTCGTGCACGACTAAATCCTTCGGCTAATAAAACAGCTGCTGTTGGGAAAGAGAGTTGTCGTCAATCCTTACGGTCATCGGCAATCGCTGAGCTCAAGGAGCTATCGTTAGTGCCTAGTCTGGACCTCGTGAAGGTTCTCGCAAAAGCTCTCGGCGTAGAGACAGGTTCATGTCTGCGCGCAAATGACAGCACTGTATGTGCATACTCGAGCATTTGCCGCACAGCGTTTGCCGACCGGCGTGCAGGTAACTCCCCCATGGCCGAGGAGTGAGGACCATCCTCCGAAGCTGATATTTGTGTTTGATAGAAATTTCGGTGTACAGTCCACTAAAAAGCGGTTCCAGGTGGCACAGAAGTCGGTGCAGGCAAAGACGATGGCCCTGGGCCCAGCTGTATGGAAGCAGCAGGCGGTGGCGTGGTCACGGCAGATATGTAAGATGTGGTTCCGCCGGTGGTCTTCCACTGCAGAATTTGTTGCAGCGCATCTTCAATGTCGTGGTCCGCAATCACTGCGCCGAATCTGGGACATGTCAGCCTCGGAACGAATGCCTTAATAACGGAGCTTACCGATAACAATTCACTTTGCTTAGCAAATTCTGCTTGAGAAGCTCAAAATCATTTACACCCAGTTGTCCTAGTCTTGCATCCTGCATTATCCTTAGCCATGCTTTGACAGGTGGTAGCTCGACCTCGTTGATGTCTAGCTGGGACGCCAAATTTAGTAGGTTTATCAAGTCTTCGCGCTTCAGTCCATGTGGGAACTGTGTCGGATAGCGTGACGAAGGATTCTCCATGATGGTGCTATAGGGTGGTGCGGTCGCCATCAAAGCGTGACCAGAGATGTGTTGATTCTCGCCGTCGTCCGGAACTTCCATAGGAGGCACCATCATGTTACCATCCTGACCACTTTGGAAGTTGTGAGCGCGAACATGGAGATATTGTATGTGACCCATACACGGCTTCTCGAGACTGCGTAATGATTAGCCCGAACCCCAGCCGATCGCTGACATGTTTCATGTACTGACCTCAGCACAAAGTCAAGTCCTAACTCGTCATAATCGATACCAATGGCGGGCAGTTGCATAGAGAGCCCGGCCGAGATATGTGTTGAGCCTTGTCGGGAGGTCGTTCGCTCGATCTTGATCGGTGGATCCTGCATGAGTTCATCAGATGCGAATCCTCTGGACTCGCAGTCTTCCCATACACTTGGCCGCCAACTTTCTGCAAGACTGTTCTGAGCGGCGAGTTCTTGAAGATTTATAGGTGCGGACATTCCAGGGAAGCTGTCTGTGGTCGACAGACTGCTGTTGCGAGTTGCATCGCAGCTCATGGACAGTGCGTCGTATGCAGAATCAGTGGACGAATTCGACGCCTGGAGTGCCTCCTTCATGCGTTGATTCTCTTCATGTAGTCTGCTATTTTCTGCTCGAAGGCGATCTTGCTCGCTGGTAGCCTCGTCGCGAGTCTTAAATGCGGCGTCACGTTCTCGAACAGAGTTGACGTACAGCTCTTTCAAGCGCATCACTTCTAGCTCCAGGTCTTTGGTGTATTGCTCTTTTCGTTCCCGGTGTGTTCTGTGTGCGGTTAGCTTGACTAGTCCAGCTTCTTTTCATCAAATTGAGCGACTGACCTTTGCGCTTGTCGATTTCGCTCAAGCTTCTCATTTGGCGCAGGCTTGCTGTCTCGCTTTGGTCCAGGCTTCTTCTTACGCTGTGGCATGGTAGACGTGAACATGGTCGGCTTGATGTCTACGTCATCACGGCTGCTGGCTGCACAACATAAGCTTCATTCTGGAACAATGTCCATGTTCGAGAGGGACAGAAAGCAGCAATATCAGACGACTACCAAGTTCGTCTGCAATGATGTGCGCTAACCAAAGGTCTCGCTGGAAGGTCGCAACAGCCCTTACCAGATCTGACAGACGCATTGTCGTCCGGCAGTAAAGGTCGTTGCTGGTTCATGCTGGCGGAAGTCGAAGCTTCGAGGACAGACAACGTGCTGTTGAAGTGTGCCAGTTAAGGCGGGTTGCTGAACCTCAGAGCGAAGGGATCTGGCCGAGGTGCCAGACGCGTAGTGATCCTTTATGCACGTAAGGCGACCGGGCCGGCAGGCTAACAAGCCGTGAAGAATGTTGCCCGTTTCTCAAGCTGTCGGCTGCTTGTGAACGCCGAACGAGTGGGAAGAAAGGCTCAAGAGCTGTGGTCCGATTTTCTCCAGCAAGATGTCGTCGCAGAGACTCTGGGGCTTTCTTCACGACGGTACACTAATGACGATTCGGAGCTGCGACCTGCATTCCGAGGCTAGGGTACGCCTAGTAAGTGTTCCGCGAATGCTAGCGGTGGCGTGCAGCAAGCATGAACGCCGAAAAATCACAATGGTTATTGCCTTGCAGGTCTCTCTTGTCTGCGCGAGGTTGATCATTGCGTGCGGTGCGCGTGGAAGGTGGAGCTAGAAGAAAGAAGCTGTGGGATGTTGTTCCTTCGCTCGACGTCAGGATTGACTCGGGGAAGAGGCTGGGATCTCCACTTCACCCGGAAGCCCGGTTCGCTTCTTCTCTCAACAACACCTCTGAAGTATAAGGACTGTTCTCTCCAGCAGTATTCATCGCAATGAGACTGAGTCCAACACCTTGAGGGGCGTGGGCAGGTGAAGTGCTATACGAGATGGGAGCAGGACTCTCCTTTGTTCATCTCACACAGCAGGCCGGGCTTCATTCAAGACAGCAGACATAGGTCTCGACAACAGTCCCGCCATACGAACAGTAGATTATCACTTTTGCTGCACAAAGCAGACCCGTTGCCTGCAACGCAAAGCACATAGCTACCGTGGGAGTCGGACGAGAGCTTTATGGTCCATTTCGCTGGATACTCCTTTTGGACAGCAAGGTCGTTGGAAATTTGACTTCATGTCTATCGACAACACCAACTCTCTGATCGGTGCCAAGTTCGGTTCAGTATGGCATCTTCGATCTTCATTTCGAAAGACATCAAATGAAACCGTATCTATGATGTGCTTCGAGCGAGCCTCGGATATTAGTAATAGCCCGATACCACATTACCGTTACAAACGACATCGCTTACTCATAGCCCTGATGATGATGGCAATATGACTTAACGAAGTGCCGTCTCTTCCTATCCATGTGGCACAGCATAGCGCATGTAGCTTAGCAATCCGGCAAGCTAGACAGTGGTGAAAGCATTGGTACAAACATGGGGGCATTTCCCGCTGGTCAATTCGCAGAGGGAACACGACATCGACGCGATACGACAGAGAAAAGCCACGCACCGTCCCGATCAACAACCCCCTCCCCCCCTCCCTTCTCACCCTCAACCGAATCCCACCCACCATGTTCACCCCACCAAACCTCAACATTCCCCCTTCCATCTCTACAGTAGAAATCAGCATAATCAACACTAACCACACTCTCAAAGGCGTCCCGCCTTTCATCTTTTTCGGCCCAAGAATACAGGGCCATGACCTTCTGGGCGCACCAGTCTACTCCTTCCTGATCCAGCACTCCAAACTCAACAGAACCCTCGTCTTTGACCTCGGGATTCCGAAGGAATGGTGTAACTGCAGTCCCCTCATGACCCGGAATCTCAATCCGGATGTCATCGAGGTGAAAGTCCCGAAAAGTGTAAAGGAGATTCTGGAGGAGGGTGGAGTTGAAACGGAAAGGGTTGAGGGTGTGGTATGTCCAGGTTCATGGTCATGATCTTGATTGCTTCAGCTCGAGCATCTCGCTGACATGTAGGTTTCTAGGTCTGGTCTCACTGGCACTTCGACCACTGCGGGTCACCAGCAGAATGGCCAGCTTCCACCTCCCTCATCGTCGGTCCCGGCTTCAGCGCCGGTCTCCTCCCCGGCTATCCAACCAACGCCGAGAGCCCCGTGCTCGAAAGCGATCTCGCAGGCCGCGAGCTCATAGAACTCTCCTTTGAAGGGAACCTCAAGATCGGAAACATGGAAGCCCTCGATTACTTCGGCGACGGATCCCTCTACTTCCTCAACTCCCCAGGCCACGCAATCGGGCACATCTCCGCTTTAGCTCGCGTGACCAGCAACCCGGATAGTTTCATCTTGATGGGTGGCGACGCATGGCATCACACTGGCGAGCTGCGACCATCGAAGTACCTCCCTCTTCCAGACTCCATAAGCCCTCACCCCTTCACATCACACCCCTCATCCGCATGCCCGGGAGCCCTCTTCGCATCGATCCTCCGCGATGGTGATAGAACGAAGGCATTCTACGAGCCTCGCGGCGAGGGGTACATGGTGCACCATGACCAGGAGGAAGCGGCCAGGACGATTGAGAAATTACAAGAAGTGGATCCGAGAGGAGATGTACTGATGGCTGCTGCACACGACGAGAGTCTTCTGGATGTGGTGGATTTCTTCCCGAAGAAGGCGAATGGGTTCATGGACAAGGGTTGGGTCAAGCAGGCACGGTGGAAGTTCTTGATGGATTTCGCGGAGGCCATTGGGTATGAGGGGGAGATTAAGGGGAGAAGGGATTGGAGGAAGCTGGGGAGTGCGTGAGAGTTGAGGTTTGATGGCTTCTCGCTGTGGTTGCTGTGGTGGCGTTTCATTGGAATCTATAGCGGTATATCCCAGCTTAGTTCCTCTTGACCTGCCAGTCAGGGTCTGCGGAGTTGTCACCAAACTGGAGACGCAGGCAGCTCTGCCGCGACTGTCCGCTTGTGGAGTTCGGATCGAGCATGACCGCTGGCCTCAGTGGCCATGTTTGCACCGCTCAGGCAGGGTAACGGGTGATCTGTTGAGCTCGCTGTGCCTGTCGACATGGCAAGACATGGCACACTTGTCTCTGTTTTGTAAAGCGTAGAAATAGAGTTGCGATAGGCGCTGTGCGTGGCCAGACAGGTGTTTGCAGCCAACAACAGCCACGAGACAGGCTCACGCTGTCGACATATAATGCAGTCATGAAGACATCATTGGGTACGGGGCGTGGTGTTGGAGGGATGACTTAAGCGCGCTGGTGTACTCGCAGTGTTTGCTGTTGGCAGATCACCTCCACCACAACGCTTTCGGAGAAGAGTGGAGACAGTGGTCATGGCGCCGGTTTTGCTTTCTGCTGTACTGTGCTGTAGCTAATGATTAGGTGGACAGGCTAACTGCGACCCGTCTCTGCCGACTTCTGCTACACGGCATATTATCGTTCGACAACATCCAACTTACTACAAGAACGACGTTGGTGAGTGTTTGTCACTCGAAGGACAATCCTTCATCCCAGCTGTCCCGCACTTGAGGCCTCACCATCTCGGCAGACCTTCGAACATCGGCCCGGCCCAACATTCCCAAATAGCGAGCCAACCAAGTGGCACGCCCTGGCTCGACTGCAACGCGACCTCGATCCGCCGCAGACAGTGTACCGATAACGAACAGAACCATCCATTGCACCCACGACAGCACCTCTGACGCATGGTGCTTCCTGCCCGCCCGGCGACAATAGCAAGACGACCTGCAAAGAGGCGGTAGACGGGACATCCTCCTGCCACGTGATCCACTGCCCGAGCGGGACCCCCCAGCAGTAGCAGACACCAGAGCAGCATTGAGCCTGTGCCATATCTACGCTCGCAGCAGTCTCTACGGCTGCTTCTACTGTACTGCGCGCCAAAGAGCAGGCGAAGCGGGTGGTGCAAGGACGCAGACACAGCAGTCATCATGGCAACTCCCGCAACGCAATCGTTGAAGGTGCGTGAAACACGGTCACGGGCACGCCAAGAAGGGGGACGAGATACTGACGAAGCGATACAGTGCGTGGTAACGGGCGACGGTGCGGTCGGCAAGGTATGGATGGGGGTGCTCTGCGCGTGGGAGAGACGTTGTTTCTGACAATGACTAGACATGTCTGCTGATATCCTACACCACAAACGCCTTCCCCGGCGAATACATTCCCACAGTGTAAGAGAGAGCGCGCACTACGGCAGCGCCGAAAACCAGTCTTTGCTCATACATGCACAGGTTCGACAACTACTCGGCCAGTGTCATGGTCGATAACAAGCCCATCAGCTTAGGACTTTGGGATACTGCAGGACAGGAAGATTACGACCGATTACGACCACTATCATACCCACAGACAGACGTCTTCCTAATCTGCTTCTCCATAGTCAGCCCGTCATCCTTTGACAACGTCAAGGCAAAAGTAAGACCAGGTCCGGCCTTCATCCATGAGCACTGCACTAATCCATCCTCCGCAGTGGTATCCCGAAATCGAACACCACGCGCCGGGCGTGCCCATCATACTCGTCGGCACGAAGCTCGATCTCAGAGACGACCCAGAGGTGCGCGAACAGCTGCGACAAAGGAAGATGGCACCCATACAGTACGAGCAGGCAGTGCAGGTCGCCAAGGATATCAAGGCAGTGAAATACCTAGAGTGCTCGGCGCTCACACAACGAAACCTGAAGAGCGTGTTCGACGAAGCCATCAAGTGAGCGACAGTCGGGCAAGCAAAATCAATACTCGTACAGAAATGCTGACAAATCCAACCCAGGGCCGTCATCTCCCCGCGACCACCACAGAAGAAGAAGTCGACCAAGTGCAGCATCCTATGATCGAACCATCTACATCACTCCGACAGAATGCACTATTCCGATATCTTCTGATACCAACTTTGGCTTTACATAGCCAGATCCACCATACGGCACATCAGTTTCCGTACCACGTCACCAGCAGGCAGCGAGGCATTGAGCACTTTTATAGAGGTCGACAGATCGCGAGATTCATCCACGGGTTGTCAACTGCGGTCTCATGTCCAGGAGTTTTATGGCGTCTCGACAGCGGGAGGAGTGTGGAAAGTTCTGCTACGACACTGACTGTGCTAGTTCCGCTCAGTGGCCAGACGGCTGCGATCATGCAGCAAACCATCCCGACTCACGGGCAGCCTGGCTTGAAGGCCAACGTGACCTCGCTGATTGCTGTTGTAGATAATCCAAATTCATCTATTGATTCTCAGGCCCCAGCCACTTCGAAGATCAGGTGCAGCAACTTCAGCCACACCTGCGCGCTGATCTTGGCAGATACTATCCGGCAGGCACGACCCACATAGAGTTCAGTAATCTCCGCTCCCCATACAATCTTGGCTGCTGACCGGAGATTCACTGTATTTTCGCTCATAATTCGCCTGACCATGCAGAAGCTCTTCTGGGACAGCGCGGCACCAGAACCGACCACAGAAATCATTTCAATGCGCCTGAGAACTCTCGTAGTCCGGCAGCTGCCAGTCGCTCGATATTGGAACATCACTGGGAGATGTATCTTCATCAGTAGCCGTGCGGTCACTGGCAACTATGCCATCGCTGGCAGCTGCATCAACACTAGAAGATGTACTAACCTCGCAGGCGTGACGAGCCTATATGCACCGCCGTTGATACAAGTTTCCTTTGCATCTTGATGCACATGACAAATTGTGCAGATCGGGAGCCTAGGAAGGGCAACTCCAGCTGTCGTTCACATTGGCTTCCGTGCCAACCACAGCCAGCATGAGCGCACGGTCTGCCAAAACCAAGTGGCTTGCCGTGTCGCTGTTGCCTATCACGAGTCGTTGTACACGCCTGTGAAAGAGCTCGCCGAAATCGATGGTGCAGTCAGGTGTAAATTCTCGGAATCCGGTCAAGCCGAGGATATTGCGCATCGCAAAGACACGATCATGCACATCACTTGCACTCGCCACTTGGAAATGACTTTTCCGGTCGTCGCGCCGTGCCATGCTGGTCTCCAGACCTGGAGGGTGCAAGGCTCTTCGCTGAGTACTACAAAGCAATCGCAGCGCCTGCTGAATTGTCCTTATCAAGATCGGAGTACCGCGCAGCATTTTCCCACATCAATCAATGCTTCTACGCTTCCCGAGTCAGGAGTGGAAACCGCTGATATTTCGACTCTCGCAGAGGGAGTGATCCAGAGCCCAAGGGGCTCGCGAACAAGATCGCTGGAGCGGTGACATTGATTAGAGATATGAGCACGCTAATCTCGCTGGGTGAGACGGAGTTGGGGGACTGGACAGAGGTAGAGGAGAAGCATCTGTTGAGGCTTCCGGGCGGGGGGTTGGGGAGGGGGCAGGTAATGACACAGGTTGTGTTCGGACACACTATAAACAGTGGAAATTGAGCAGTGGATCCGGGAGCATGGATTTAAGCCTACATCCCACTTGCATTGAGGAGATGGTTGCCCCCTATCGACTCTACGCATCAAAACTCCACCCACCCGTGTACTGGGCAAAGAAGTTGTCCGGATCATACTTCCTTTTGATCGATTGCAACCTCGAGTACGTGCTGAAAGTCTTGAGCGGGTTCTGGTCAGAGCTGGCATCATTGATAAACAGTGGCAAACCCTGCGCATTGGGCACGGAGTTGACCATAGCCCTGAAACTCGCCTGCACAGCGTCATACTGCGCCGACGTAAGCGTCGGCGGCGTCGAAAGAAGGTAATTAAGCCAAACCCACGGCCCATCCGGCATCTGCATCGCATTCCCACCATTTTGCGCCCTGGATGCATCGGTAAGAGACTTTGGAATCGGCTGAACGTCCAGCGAGGAGAGGAGATATTGGCCTTTGTGGGTTTCACACCATTTCTCCCAGGCGGAGAAAGCTTGTTGGTAGGAGTCATCGTTGATACGGTGCACTTGGACGCGGAAGATGTTGTTGCCTCTGCTGATTTCGGTGGAGAGGGGAACAGGCATGTTGACGACTTCTGGGTATGATTTCGGGCCTAAGGAGTTGAAGAGCGAGGGGATGTTGGTAAAATTTTTGAAGGCGTCGCCGGCGTTGGGGCCGTCGTAAACGAGGAACATGAGGATTGCTTGGTCTAGGGCGAGGTCGCCGACGGAGGGTGTGGTGAGTTTCTCGTAGGTGCCGATGATGGAGGCTTTGGGGTCTGTGTTGTATTGGGCAAAGTTGCGGATGGCTTCGAGGACGGCGGACTGGTTGAAGAGGTAGATGATGTTGCCGGCGTAGAATGTTCCGGAGGGTCGTGTCTGGATTGTATACTTTGTGACTATACCGTAGGCATTGCCACCGCCGCCACGATCCGCGAAGAAAAGGTCAGAATTCTGTGTTGGCGAGGCTGTCACGATCTGACCGCTTGGCAGGACCACTTCGAGCTCTCTGAAGCTGTCGCATGCCAGTCCGTACTGTGGCGACAGGTAGCTGAGGCCACCACCAAGCGCAAGCCCGGTACCAACACCTGCGAGACGAGCACCAACGACCGTACGTCCGAACTGCTGAAAGTAGTTGTATACATCGCCAAAAGTGCCTCCTGGCTGATACGTGCCAATCGTGGTGGATGCATCATAGGTCCTCGTCGTCATCGAATTGAGATCGATCAGTACGCCTTGGTCGACGCTTGAGAAGAAGGTGTTCGGGTTGTGTCCTGCAGCTTTGATTGCGAATCTTGACTTTGCAGCCTTGATGGCCTTGATTGCTGTCGATACATCTTGGGGCGAGGTGGGATAGATCGCACAGGTTGGGTTGTAGTTCGATTGTACTGCGTTCCAGTACTCGAACTTGGACTCCTGGTACCTCAGGCTAATGGGCTGCTGGACTTTGCTTGCTCCGAGAGTTCTCACGAGGTTGTTGCAAGCGATCGCGCCTGGAGTATTTGCGGGTGTCTGAAGCTCTCCGAGGACTGATAGAGGGGTGGGTGACTGAGCAATGGGAGACGCTGCGACAATGCATACTGCCACAGCAGCCACAGAGGCAAGAGATGTGAGCATGGATGCTGTGAGGCAGCACAGGTGACATGCGTGATCAGCGAAGGAGATGGACTACCTCATCCTTATACTTATACTTATTATGACACTTGCGACAGAGGTATTGCTGCATGTTTAAGAGGCAAATACGAAGCGTTGCGAGATCCACTAGCATATAAGCTCAGGCTCTATCTTCTTCGTGGCCAAGCTCGGCAGCGCTTGTGTCCAGATCGATGCTCGCTACAGATACGAAATGTCGTGTGCTCGCACCAGCGTTGAGGTGGAAGCAGATACTAAGGCTTCAGGCCAATTGCGTGACTTCGTAAAGTGCTCGCAAACGCATGTCGTTCGTCAAAAAGTTGCCACGAACAGATAGAGACGTGCCTCGGTGATCTGCAGTGGCAACGAGCTAAGTGCCATTCTCCATACGCGCATCATGCCAAGGCAGCCAGCTGAGGCCCACATAGCCACGAGTCTGTTCTGTCCAATCAGTATGAACCTGCCATTCAGATTCAATATACAGCGAACATGTCCGCTGCTACTGCTCATCTCCTCCTACGTCCAGGTGCTCGTCCCGGATTTGGCTTTCTTCGCGGTCCCTCATAGAGCGGCATCCGACTGTACTTTGAGCCTGGTCCAGCGCTCAATATCTATGGTCACAAGCTCAACCCATTATACATCTTTACCCGCTCACTCTTCATATTCTTCCAGGTCCCAAAGCGCCGAGCTGCGTACTGTTCCCAAAGCATCGTTCGCCGCATCTTCTAGAGCATGCGTGTCTGGACGGGCATGCGGACATTCTGCAAGAGCAGCCTCGTAGCGATGATCACCGCCTGCAAGGACATCTTTGAGCATCCAATCCGCGGAGCACGCCTCTCGTCACAATGCCTCTCTGGAAGCAGAGGAACACCGCCTCGACGCGGTTAGATGCACACGAGATGATCGATGGGAAACATAACCACTCCCTCTTGCTCGCGATCCAACGGCTCGAAAAGATGAGATCGATCCTGAAATTGCGTCTCTCTGCGTCGATAGTAATCGTAGACTTTCAAGCATCTGTGACGGCCCACTCCTCAGGTCTTTGCAAATGGGGAATGACCTGTTCCCGCAACTTCGTCAAAGCCTCATTCGCAGCTCCCAGTAGAACCCGTGTGCTCTCGCTGTCATGCTCGTAACAGCGCGCTCCGCTTCATACCGACTGTCGAAGTTGGTGAGATCATCGGTCTCTGCTTTCTCCCGTTCCTCCTCCAGACCCTACTGAGCGTCGCTGCAAACGCCTCTCACATTTGGTTTTCATGTGACGAAATGCATTTAAATCATTCGAGATTGTCAGCCTATTTTCGATCAAGGCAACCCGGGCGTCGTGAGCTTCGCGGCCCTTTCGCCTCCCTTCTACTGCAGAGTCTGTAGATTCGATCGCAACTGGACGAGTTTATACATCTTTGATGGCCTCGCCGATGTACGGTAGCTCCACCTTGTTGTCCATGAGAGCACGGTTACAAATGGCTTTAATCTCGGTCCGGAAGACTTTGTTGCCCTTCTCCAGATTGTTCTTTGCTTTTGTAGAGGAAATGTTCAAGGCTTGAAGGAGTGCATGACCCTTGGGAATTTCTTGAGTGGACAGGAGTTTCCACAAGCTCTTGAAGAGACAATGGTTGCTGTGCTTTGATGGGCTCCATTTTCTTGCGCCTCATAAAGCGCCTCAAAGCCAGGCGAGAGATCGGCTTCCGCAAGAGCCTGTACCTCCGCGTTGCAGAAAGGACACCCGTCTTCGGACGCTTCCAAATTCCGCCCTTCTTGCAGAAAGCGTGATACGTTGCGACGTTGAATTTGCTCCACTTATTGATCTCTTTTCGTGCAGTCTTCCTCCAGTGTTCGCCGTGCTTAGCAGACGCCTTGATCACTTCCTGATCGAACGCTGCTTACATGATTGTTTGCATGTAATCACGATCAGACTTTCCAGCCTTCTCTCTCTCTCCAAGAACGTGAAGATGGCTCCGCAGTATCTGGCGAGCCAGTCAGTATAATGGCCAGACACTGTGAGTAATGGCAAACGGGTTGCCTTGTGCTCACCTTTGAATGTCCTCTTCGATACGTCGAATGTGTTGATAGAAGACTTCCACCAGGAATGTGGCGTGTTTTCTTACTTTCTGTCGCAAACTCATGAACGACATGCGTACCACGTGATGTATCGCTACTGATCGCAAGGAGTCTTTCGGTTTTTTAGTTTTTTTAGTTTAATCCGCGGTTACCCGACTTTTTTAAACGATTCCTCGAGGCCTTACCCTCCCTAACCTAACCCCCTAGCCTTCCTATCCCCTAACCCTTATCCCTAGCCCTACCCTACCCTATCCTACCCCTAACCGACGACCGCGGATAAAATATAAGACACCGCGGATTATATGTTAGACATTCCGGATTTTATACGAGCCGCGGATTATATAAATCGCGAATAAAAGACGAACCGCGGATGAATACAGATTAATCCGCGGTACTAAGACTTAGTTAAGGCCAACTAAATTTTAGTACGTACCCCGAAAAACCGAAAGATCAAGATCCGTGTTTTTATGCAACTTTTGATTCAGGCCATGGAGGCAGCTCGCAACCAGACTTTTCCCAACCGTTGTCGCACCTACCATTGCCACGGGCTTGGGCTACTCGCATGCTGCAGATTACTTTCTGCTTAAATGCAGGAAATATTAATGAAGACTGGGATTGGCGGATTCCGCAGCTTTTCCTTCGTTGTACAAGGCGGTAAGTGTGTCGCAACTGGCAAGTAGATCTGTCTTCGCGATTTCGAAGCTTGCATGATAGGTTGGGAGACGAAGCATGTTACCGTGGCAAGGAGAGGATTTAGAAGGACCAGCTTATCCCTCATTTGTGGGTGTGATATTTTCGAGCCTAGACGGTTGTCAGTCACGCCGCGTAATTATGATTTCAGCTTACCGTCAGGAAGATCGATGGTCCCGAAGCTAATTCGCCGAGGACACTTGAGTCCATTGGCATTGTGTAAGTTGCTCGAAGAAGACGTTGTGTTGGTTGAGCTGCTTCAAGCGTCCACACGCGAGGGGATCCAGGGATGAGCTAGTATGTAGAGGTATCGTGCTTTGATATTTTGAATCTCTCGCGGCATTCTACAGATCTGAATAGCCTGCCATATCCTCATGTGTCTCATAATCTTCGTAAACCGCACACATTACTACTTCTTTTCTGCCGTCTCAACGGCCTCCACTCTCTCGGCCCCAGCCTTCTCTATACTAGCAACGCTAGTGCCGCGCTCGACATCCGCAATCTTTGCCTCATGCGCCTGCATCGCAATCGGATCGCCTCCAATGACAGCGTTCTCGAAGTGGCTACCACGCTTCTCTGGACCAAGCGCAGCGGTAACCACAATTCCAATGGCGATGATTGCTGTAGCAACGCCCATCTGTAAGCAGAAAGACAAAGTCAGCAAATGTCTAAGACAGGGGAAGGTGCCCAGCGGCTTGAGTTGACTTACAGTTGGTCCATAGCTTGGAACGCGCTCGCCATCCGCAATTGTGATGAGGTTGCCCTCGGCAACAGCATTGACGATCTGAGCTGACGGCGAAGAGATCATGTTACCAAGCTGATATGTGACTGCCATGTGTTAGCTGTAGGTTATGAAGCTCGATGGATGGTACCCACTGCCGGGAAACGAGGATCGGAAGGCTGGTGGCGACAGCTCGTTGAGATGAATAGGGATGACACCCCATGCGCCTTGTACGAAGAACTGAAT
Organism: Mycosphaerella arachidis; assembly: GCA_001297265.1. NCBI lineage: Eukaryota > Fungi > Ascomycota > Dothideomycetes > Mycosphaerellales > Mycosphaerellaceae > Mycosphaerella > Mycosphaerella arachidis. The sequence goes on from LIHB01000083.1 coordinate 82,762, forward strand.
CATGAAGCCGCTGGCAGACAAACCACCGAGCGTTGTCGGCAGAATCCAGGCAGGAATGAGGAGGGCACTGATTAGCGCGCTGATAACCATGGCACGTCTTCTACCAATCCATTGACTGAGGTAGCCGATGACTGTACCGCCAACACAAGCACCTGTCTTCATCAAGATACTGGCGATCGATGCGTCGTGATTCTCCATCTCCTTCTGGGTGCGCATGAAAGTCGTGTATGAGTCCTGGCTGGTGTGACTGTAGTAGTTAAACCAAGTCATGAGGATGATGCAGTAAATGCACATCTTCCATTCCTTAGCCAGCATTCTCTTGGTCTCGGCCCAGAAGGCCCCTGGTGCAGCACCCTTGTGACCAGCTGCCTTGCGCTCCCGGAACTGCTTGGATTCTGGGAAAGCAACACGGATCAGGCCAACCGCGATGGACATGCCAGCAGCGATCCAGAAAACTGTCTTCCAGGACTCGACGCTACCACCGACGCCGAGATTGGCACAGGCTGCACAGACGTAGCCGAAGGAGTAGCCTTGTTGCATGATGCCGGACATGAGACCACGAGCTTGGACAGGACAGTTCTCCAGTGCCTATCAAGACGATTAGTAACCACTATCTGCCTCAAAATGTCAGCCTGGACATCATACCATGGCCACAGCATTACCGTACACGCCACCCATGAACAGGCCAAACAGACTTCGCACGGCCAGAAATTTACCGAAAGTAGTGGAATAGATGGTGGCAATCTGCAGGATTCCCAGGATGATCATGTTGATCACCATCGGCCATTTTCGTCCGAATTGATCTCCGGCGAGACCGAAGACAGCGGCACCAACGGATCGCAGGAGTAAGGTGAGTGTGATGGCAGTCGTGATGTTGGTGTTGGATGTGTCGTAGTACGCCGCCAGTTTTACGGTCTGTATAGAGAGTGCGTGGAAGTCGAAAGCGTCAGCTGTCCAAGAGGCAAAGCCAACGATGAAGAAGAGCCAGCCTTGTGCAGAGAGTTGCCTGAACAGAGAAATGGGGTTCTTAAGAGGTGCCGGTGTCTGCCATTCGAAGCGACTCTCGCCGTATTCTGTGGTGCGAAGGAACGTTAGCCTGATATTCGACGAGCATGAGACGTGGTGGCATGGGTTCAAGCAAGCTTGAAAGAAGACGCTTGAGTCCGATCTCATGCTGTTGACGAAAGCCTTCCGAGACGATAACACATACCATTGGTGATCTCGACACGCTGCTTCCAGCGAAAAAGATCGCCAACAGCCTGCTTAGCAGTGGCGAGAACACCAGTCGCAGTCGGCTCTGCTGGCTCGCCGGTGGCCTGCATCTTGAATGTGGTGGTTCTCGAGATGCTGTGATGAGGGGAGTGTACTTGGAGCTGAGGACTAAGGTCTTATGTGCGACTTGTCTGCGATCAAGCTCGGCGGAAGCTCTATGACAGCTTGCTTAGCAGGACAAGACTCGGGGGCGTGCTTTGTGTGGCAGGCGTGGCAGAAATGGCGGTCACACGACTTGCTAGGGGAGCTTTTGTGGTGGCTCGCACCAGTTCAGCTAGCCCTGGTCTTGTTCACTCGAATGGCAGCGTTGACCGGCAGCTTCTTGTACTTTGTTGCATGCTGGCATCATCGGGCTGTAGAGTTGTGCGTCCTGCCGTCGCCCAGCCTTGGCCAACTCACTGACTGCTACCCTTTGATCGAACATCATACCACTTGAGCCTCTTCCTTTACCGTGGTGGTATCCATATCTTGAGTTGCCGCCCTTGGCAGGAACCACAACAGCGCGATGCAAAGGCCGCGATATTCTCGTGCTCCTAAGCGACCGTATCCTCCCGATCCATACTGCTGGTAGAGACTCGCCCATCCTGCCGAAGGTGGATCGTCCAGAATGACAGTGATATCTGCGAGGAAACCCGCTCAAGGCAAAAGACCGCCACGGGACCATCGGCAGTGCTTGCACGACCCAAGGAATGTGGCGTGCAGCTGGAGCCTTGGAAGCCAACGACAGTTCAAAGCCAAGCGATAATGCTAGTATAGCCAAGCGATCTTCGTTGAGTTCCAAGACCGCTTATGCATCTTGTGGTCTTGGATGCTAGATCTCGTGGTGTGTCTCCACGTGATAAAACCTCTCGGAGATGGGGACTCCACGGGGTGTCTGACCATATGGCCCAAATTCGCGTGGCAGTGGAGCCTTACCCCCAAACCCCAACATTGCTCGCGCTGTGCGATACTGTAAATTCCTGATTCCTGCAGGAAGAGCCCTCGGCCTGATTACTTCCTTCGATTGCTGTGCTGCCGGATTGCTGGTTTTGGCATGACGGACCTCATTTCCGAGAATGGCGCATCGGATTTCTCACCGCAAGGTGGATATAACGTAGACAAAGACGACGGCCGACCACGGCGGAACGATGCGAAAATGCGATTTTCGTCCTTTCACACGCAAAGCGCGTCCGATAACTTTATCGCATATACGGCATATCGCCGAGGAACTCCGACCACCCCCGATAGAGGGTATGTACCCTAACGTCTCTATATCATCTTGGTGCCTAAGGCAAAAGTTGGGTCCTCGAAGGGTAGCCACGACGATGTAGTCGTGATATCGTCGAGATAATAGCGTAGCCGACCTCGAGGTAACCCTGTAGGATGTGTGAGGCCCTCTCCCGTGCGCCAATAACCGTCGACGGTACACAAATAATCTCTTACGAGAATGCGTGGCTTACTAGTACTAAATTGCTCGCAAAGGTTCGCAAGCTCGAGTATGCGTGCGACAAACGTTATCCGCAAACACCAGCTCCACCGTGCCGCCAACGCTTCATGCCTAGCCAACGAGTTCCGCAGGGAACGGGAGAGAGCGAGACAGAGAGAGAGAGAGAGACGTAGAGAGTGTCGGCTACGAGATGCTTCGCGAGGTGAAGGATTCCGCGCCTTGCCGATGCCTGTTGGAGCTCTGAGCCGCGAAGGATTCATGTCGACATCAATGCCAGAAAATGTCAGGTGTTGGAGCTCTGCTTCTCAATCTCCTTCACCGTGTCGTTTCTGGTTGATGCTCAAGTCCTGCTGATTGCAGTTTGATGTAGTTGATGGAGACACGACGTCTACTTTGACAGAAACACTAAGCCCCACTGCGACCATGTCTCTGGGCGATCAGCGTAGATCGGCAGTGAGATCGTCGTTCGAACAATAAAATCGAGGTAGTCGTGCCTCAAACTTGCAGCCAGCAGGAACTCCAGAACGCAACCCAGCCATACATTGAAGAATCAACGATCATGGCTAACAGTCAGCGATCACATGCGTTGAGAGTCTCGAAATCACGATCGTTGGCTACAAACAAAGGAGTGTCTACTCACCGCTTGCAGCAACGCATTCCTGTGATAAAGCAAGCTCAGTGTCGAAACTTGCTCGTGGTACTCCAACCACACGGGTGGGAACTATGGATGCCAGGTGACCTCCCTGGCCTCTCCCTCCAAATGCTCGGCCCTGAAGTCCTGAGCCATACTTCCAAGACCGCCCCAACATAAACAGCACATAGTCTGATCGGAACAGCACGCCAACATGCCGACAACCTTCATGGCCTTGAACTCAAGCACCCGCGACCACGCCCTGATCCCCTCAACCCTCTACGACGAAACCGTCAGCGTCCGCCCCCTCCCCACCGGCGTCCCCGCCAAGCCCGACGTAGCCAATGACGAATACTATCTCTTTCCCACCGAGACGAAACGAGTCTTAATCCGCTGGAACGACGAGGTGCACCAATATCCAGGTAAGTACGAAAGGGCAGAAGACCTCGTCTGCCTGAGACATGTTCGTTCCTGAACCCCCGCTGGAGCATCGCCATGTGGGTCTTGTGTGTAGCTGACGTCTTCTGTACGGGTAGTGCGCGTGGCTGATGTGCGGATCGGAGATGTTCGGCGGAGGTTGAGCGGAAGCCATGAGGCTATGTTAGGGATTGAGTATGGGAGTGGGGAGAGGAGGAAGGTGAAGTGGTTGGCGAACGGGAAGAAGAGGTTTTGGAAGGAGTGGGAGGGGTGTGAGAAATTGGCGGGTCGGGATGGGCAGAGGAGTGTGTTGGTTGTGAGGGTGGGGTAGTGGCTGGAATCATGGAGGTTGATGGTGACGATGACCGTGATGGAGATTGTGGTTGTATATGCTACCACGAGCTAGAGTTCAGGATGTAACGGTTTTGTGCCCCAAACAACAATACTAAACGAATTTGGTCAGTGTTTTTTTAATGTGCGGGAAGTGGAAGAATACTCACCCTTTCATATACGCATGAATCCTCCGCGTGACAGATTCTTTGCGTACCTTGGCAAGGAACACATGCACCTCTTCTGGAGACCAGCCAAGTATGCGGGTGAAAGGTGCCATCGTGAAGCCTTCGACACCTTCGAGCCAGTTGAGACAGCAATACTACAGTGATGTCAGCAGGATATGCAAAATAGCAGTTCAGAAGATACACACTCTACCAATTTCCTTCATCCTCGGATCTTTAGGCCAGTCATTCATTGGCCGCTTGAAAATATGCATGTGCACGTTTTCAAAGCCAGTCTCTTTCATCCAGCGCTCATAGTCTTCAGCCATGGGCGGGCTTGCACCAATCTTACCGAAGGCGTCTTCCATCAGACGCGTCCACTGATTGAGTGCAGCGTCTGCTGGCAGTGAATCATCGTCGCAGAAGACACCAAATTGGATTTCGACACCCTGCAGAGAGCCTCCAGGCTTCAAGGCGTCAAATGCACGCTTATATAGCTCGCCAACGTCCTTCACGCTGCCGACGAGGAAGCGATGCTGTATCATGTCGAAGCGGTTTGAGCCGAATGTCCAGTCGTTATCAAAGTCATCGATCTGGAACTGGCAGTTCGGCGGTACCCAGCCAGGCTGTATGGGCGAGAGGTCTGTTCCAAGGACTTGGCAGTCGGGATAGGCGTCTGCCATGTCGATGCACCAGATGCCTGTGCCTGTGCCAAGGTCCAAGACGTCTGTCGGGTTCTCGACCAGGGGACACAGGAACAGCTTCCCGTCCATCTGCAGAATCTGGTTCTGATGCTCAATATCCTGCCTCTCCATCTCCTTCTCGTCATTCGGGAAGTAGTGCTTGCCTGCCTGGTAGCCATGGTAGCGTCTGCCGTTCTCGAACTGGAACTTGGTGACTGCGGATCTGAGTGAGGTGCTGCTGCTAGCGAGAGACTCGCGGTCACCACCAAAGGTGCTGTCGTGCTCGTGCTCGTCTGCCTCCATCAGCGCGGTCGTCAGCTAGGGCGCGTTTGTTGTCGTTGGCGTGGCGAGGGTGGGAAGGACATTATCTGCGTCCATCATGGCTAACGAGACGACTGCCATGGTGCGCGCGCGCAGTCTCTGCTGGCCGCCGCAGACACGACCGTTCGTCGTCCCAGCTATATGGAGCCGAAGACTTCCGCATGAGCAAATGCATGTGGCACCGAGTCTCGGGGCGCTTACAGTAGTTCTACGGCAAGAGTGGCCCGTGGCATTGCCGGCCGAGCCGATGTGCAAGTTCCACTAAGTTTTGATGGCCATCTGATCAAGGCCACTTTCCATATGTACCGTACCGTACCCATGGCAGTGCTCCTTACTGTAGAACAACATCTCCCGTCCCCTTTGCTTCACTTTACGCCTATCGCTAATGTTCGCCGTCTCCGGTTCCGAGCCGTGGGGCGATGCGAGCTTTTACTCCTGCAGCAGGGTCACTTGCACGACATGAAAAAGGCAAGTGAGAGGGGCCTACTGCACCTCTCCACTCGGCTAGTGTTTCTGGGCAGACGGGACGGACTCACGCCCATGCACCACGACGGTGCCAGACAGAGAGCGCCTGTGTGACACAGCTGAAGTCAGATGTTGGTACACCCGGTACAGTAGATTCTCGATCCCACGAGCACGGTGGCAATCAATACCTTCGAGATGTTCTCCCATGGAACAACAACATGGCCAGCGCGCACGCCACCGCGCGCCATTGGGCAGTCAATATCGCGAGTGAACCCTTGCTTGCATGACAGGTCTCGCCAATGTGCGTCCAACTTGTCCGCCTTTGGCATGATGTCGATAATGCCTTTGGGAACACGTGCCCAACTTTGAAGTTGCGAACTCACCCGTGCGGCTTGTGAAGCGGAGGTCCGCGTCAGACAGGTGCCACCTCGAACGACTCCGATCTGTCACAAGCTCAAAAGGCCATTTGTCACTTACCAACAGAGCGGATCTTGGGATACCACTCCCTGCCGCCTCAAGCATGACTCTCGCCAACGAATCTTTCGCACATGCGCACGGCTTCGACCACCCGAACAAGAACAACCACATCACCGGCTGCCACCTCATCGGCAGCGTTCCACTGCCAGACGCTGAAGCAGTCTTTCGACAATGCTCCGCACAGCTTCCTGGCCGATTGAAGCGCATCCCGGATGGCGAGACCGGCGACAGGCAGCTCTTCACCACTTTTCAGGCCCAGCTCTTTGCCGTGTACCCTCCGATGATGACCGAATTCGTGCACAACGCACCCATTCAGGACAAACAGTTCACACCCGAGCAGATCCAAGAAGGCATTGAAATCCTCAAGGCCATCGAGCTGCACACCGGCTATGATGATGCCGCCATTGAGAGCTACGCCACCTTCCGCAGACTCAAGGACGAGGGTGTGATTCCAGCAGATGTCAAGTTCCAGGTGAGCTTACCATCAATTCCTAGCGTGATCTCGCCGTTTGTGCAACACGCGTTTCAGGCCATTGTCGAGCCAATCTACGAAGCTGCTCTCTTCCGCGCTGTACGACGGATACAAGAGCGTATTCCTCACGAGGAATTGGCCATCCAGATTGACATTGCCGTGGATACCGCATGGTGGGAGGCACTCAACCCAAACACTGTCAAGGAGAACTCCGGCCTAGCGTGGTTCCAATCGTGGGTCAAGGGCGACGTGAAGCAGTACCAGACCGATTATCTCGTCAGGTTTATCAGCCAGGTAGACGATGATGTCGAGGTCGGACTTCACAATTGCTATGGTGAGCTTGATAAGTACCGCTACATGCACGCGTTGCTGACTTTTGACCAGGTGACATGCAGCACAAGCACTGGCACGAGCCTGCATCCCTCGCAGTAGTGGTCGAGCGCGCACTCTGGATCTACAGCGCCTCACCACGCAAGATCAACTTCTTCCACTGCCCAGTACCGAAGAGCGCTGAGGGCCACATCGATGCCTACCTGGACCCACTCAAGTACCTCCTGCCAGTTCTGAGACAGCACGAGACCGACCTCTACCTCGGCTTGATCCACGAACACAAGCCGGAGCTCACTCATAAGTACATTGAGGCGGCGAAGAAGGTCGTGCCTAGCTTTGGCGTGGCCGCGGAGTGCGGTGGCGGCAGAACACGGTGGGAGGACTTTGAGGATGTGTTGAAAATCTCGAAGGAGGTCTCGGAGCCTGTGGTTGGTAAATGCCACGGCGGGGGCGGAGATCCGTCCTGACTAGCGAAGGTTCGGGCAAAGCTTTAATAGGATGCAGAGGGTCAGAATTCAGATTGCTTGAGGATACCTGTGCATAGGGCAGGGGAGGTTTACGTCGTCATGGTTGGAGTTGGTTGAGGCTGCAGGCGGATAGCGTGATATGGAGCGAGAGTGCTTCTAGTCAGACACCATTTCGCCAGGACGACGGAGAAGTCGATGAGCATCATGACTTTGCTCCTGCCACCCGAGCCTCGAAGCTTCGCACGTGACTCACATTGATTTGGCCAAGCTTCCGAGATCATTCATCGTCGCTTTCACTTTCTCGACTTCACTTCGTCGCTGTCGCATGATTACCCATCAACATCGGCCGCAAATTCATCTGTTGGTCATTGTGGATACCGAATGTCGGATGGGCAATGAAGACAATTGTCTCTGCTGCCCTCCAGAAGGCCTCTCTCTGCGTGCAGATGCATCAATGATCTGCGGCTCTGCACAACCGCCTGACTTGAGTGACGACAATGAGGCAAAACGTCGTGCAGTTTACTTCAACTATGGCCACAGTGCAATGCTTATCGAAGGACGCTCTATAGTGTCGAGTAGCTGATATCACGAAGTAAACGTCCGAGGTGTAGCGTCTCGAGTGTTGAGTGGTGGCGGGACCACGGCTTCGAGGTCTGATCATGTTCACCGTTTGCTTCTGCACGTTTCGGCCCTTCAATGAAGCTTGCGTTCACGTCACTCCCTTGTTACCTACCTGAGCGTAAATCGCTCCTCGAACACGAACCTATTTCTCCTGTCCATTCTTCTTCAGCGCTCTTGGGACTCCCAGCCCAGCATCGCACGACACACAACAGCATCGCTACACTTGCTCGCAGAGTCGATCGCCACCATGAGGGCGATCATCACTACAGCGCTCTTGGCCGCAACTCTCGCTCCTGCGAACATCATCTTTCCCTTCGTTCCGCCGACATGTCGCCACACGCCATCGGGACCGCGAGGGTGCTTTCGAGGACAGGTCTGCCTTTCGGACAACACGTGAGTGCCCAAAGGAACTCTTGATATCATCTCATTGACATCCTACAGATGCGCAATCGGCGCTAAAGGCCTCAACTTCGCGGACGAAGATCGAGTTCTCGTCCAGGCATTACCTCCACGGGCCGATGGCCGCTGCGGGAAAGACTTCGATGATGCAACTTGTGATCCAGATGGAGAATACGGTGGCTGTTGCAGGTGGGTCTCCGGCTTCGCTATCCAACAAAGTCAACAATACTGATCATAATCAGTGCGACGGGCTGGTGCGGTACGACCGACGACCACTGTCTGACAAGCAATGGCTGCCAGATTGGATGCACGAACGACTCCACTCCGCCGAACGGGGCACCGTCACCAACAACCACGACTTCTGAAGCAGCGGGACCTGCGACTGAGCCAGTCATTGGACCTCCATCGAGTTCTGTCGGCTCTGGAGCAACTGGTGGGTCAACAACTGATGGCTCATGCGGCGCCGCGAACGGTGGCATAACATGTGACGGCTGGCATCTTGGCAGCTGTTGCTCAGCGTATGGCTTCTGCGGTAATACGAGCAACCACTGCGGCGATGGCTGTCAATCAGGGCCTTGTAACTTCCCACCAGTAGCACCAGCCCCAGGAGCTTCGCCCGCACCGGGTAGCCCAGACCCAGGCACATTTAAAACTACATATGGAGACTCCGGAGTACCTGCGATGCACGCTGCGCTTTTGCCAAACGGTCGAGTCTTGTTCCTGGATAAAGCTGAAAATTACAGCAAGCTCAAACTGGGCAACGGCGAGAACGCCTTCAGTGCAGAGTACGACCCTGCCTCTGGCGATACTGTGGCCCTCGCATACAAAACGAATGCGTTCTGCTCTGGTGGGTCCTTTCTGGTCAATGGCACTGTTATGTCAATAGGCGGTAATGAACCTTTCGCGGATGATGACTCGGTTGGCGACGGCTTCAAGGGTCTGCGGTGGCTCACACGATCTGCGACGACTTCTGACTTTGATGGCCAAGACTGGATCGAGAACGATCACACTTTGGACACTGCTCGTTGGTATGCTAGCGTACAGACCATGCCAGATGGTACACTCTTCGTGGCCTCCGGCAGCTTGACTGGACTGGACCCTACCCAGAACAAGAACAACAATCCCACCTATGAGGTACTGGACAAGGACGGTATTTCTCACGGTGGTTCCATCCCGATGGACATCCTCGTGAAGAATCAACCATACTACATGTACCCTTTCATTCATCTCCTGAAAGACGGCACAGTCTTCGTCTTCGTCTCGAAGAGCTCGGAGATTTTCGATGTCGCTGCCAATGAGACGTTAAAGAACTTTGACGAGCTTCCGGGTGACTACCGCACGTATCCCAACACTGGAGGATCCGTGCTGTTACCCTTGAGCTCCAGCAATAACTGGGAGGCCGATGTAATTATCTGTGGCGGTGGCGTTTGGCAGGGTATTGACTCGCCGACGGATCCATCCTGTGGTAGGATCCGACCTCAAGCCGACGACCCTTCTTGGGAGATGGATAGTATGCCAGAAGGTCGCGGCATGGTTGAAGGTGTGCTACTACCGGATGGAACCGTCGCCTGGGTTAATGGAGCCAGCCGTGGAGCTCAAGGCTTCCTGCTGGCAGAAGATCCAACCAGCACAGCACTTCTTTACGATCCCAATGCTGAACTTGGCAAGCGCTGGCATACTGATGCTACGAGCGAGATCCCACGGCTGTACCACTCGGTCGCACTTCTGATGCTCGATGGCACTGTGATGATCGCAGGAAGCAACCCAGTCCAGATGCCGGTGATGCAAGAAGATGCGACAGATCAGAACTTCACCGAGTACCGAGTCGAGACCTACATCCCGCCCTATCTATCCGGAGACAACGCTGACCGCAGGCCGACCGACATTTTGATGTCAAGTCTCGATCTCTTTGTGGGCTCCTCGACATTTGAAATCACCTTCATGGCTCCGGCAGATGCAAAGGAAGTTAAGGTCTCTCTGTACCACGGCGGCTTTGTTACACATTCTTTACACATGAGCCACAGGATGCTCTTCCTCGACACCAACGGATTCGTGGAGGGGGAGACGAAGCAGAAAATCCAGGTCACGATGCCACCAAACAATAACGTTGCACCACCTGGACCGTATGTGGTATACGTTGTTGTTGATGGTGTGCCTGGCATTGGACAATTCGTTATGGTGGCTTGAGGGGCGAGACGCTGTCGGTTGGCTAGCCAAGCATAGTCAAGTCCAGGAGTAGGTACGGCTTTCTATCAAACACTCGGCCAATGACCACGCCAGCTTTGTATGCGAAGCTTGATTACCCCAGCTTGGGCATGAAACAGGATCTCCTCTGGTAAAGGCTCCATTCGCTGCTTATAGTACGTCGAGTTTAAGAGATGCTTACGCTCGAAGGCTTGTCGCTGGCACTGCAGCGCAAATTTTCGGATCATGCTCTTGCCTTTTCACTAACGTGGAAGACACCTGCGACGCTCTCCTAGTTCTGCAGCTATCACATTCAACAATATGCGTGCAGCGCTGATACTCGCGCCATTTCTGGTCGCTATCTCGAGCGTGCTCGGCAATTCCCTCTCGGGCAACGGGAATGAGACATCAACTATATCTTTGAACAAAGCGGCGGATGGCTCAGACTTTGGTCCGACTTTCATCGAGCTCGATGAAGAGGCTGACGATGACATCCTTGATGACCCGACAACGCACCTTCACAAAAGATGGGACTACCCTAACGGCAACCATGGGCAAAAGCATGACGGCTGGGGTCATGGTTCGTACGCCAAGATGAGGCGCTACCCAGTATGAAATTCCAAGCAGAAGACAAAGAAACCACGCTGACGGTATATAGTTCGAAAATTGCGGCAAGTACCACGGCGAGAAGAAGAGGATGAAGTCGCTCCTCGTTGGTAAGAATAGGAATGCTGGTGGGAAAGAAGACGTTCAGAACTGGAAGCACACCACCGCCGGACAGTCTATGCGGTATTTCTTGCCGGAAGATGGATGGGTCAATCACTGCAGCTGGACTTTCTATGACGAGACGAAGGGACGTGGCAATGTTGTGTACCGTAAGTTCACCATGTCAACCTCTGTCGACATATGCTGACGACTTGCAGATCTTAACGGCGAGGCGGGCGAGCTAATGGACGGGAACTTCTTCGCATGTCATCCCAGTAAGTGATTGCGAAATCCCTTCTCCCTGCTACTATCTAACAGCAAGCTTGACCCACGACAATGGAACTTAGGGCTGATGAGGCTGCTTTATAGTTCCGTTTGCGAAGTCTATCCGTGTCACAAATTGTCGCAGACAAGATCGCAACCACTTTTAAGGGATCAGGGGCGAGATGGAGCAGAAGCACACAACGTGAGGAAGGCGAGATTCGGTTTTTATTCTCGAGCTGAAGCATCATTCAGGCGTGTAAAGGTTTGGTAGCTTGTAGGGACAGTTAGTAGTTTCGTTGACAAAGCTCTCAAGTTCATGTGTGTCACGATGGCTGTGAAAGCTGTACAGCGTTACTGCTATGCTTCAAAGTACACCAGGTCCACTAGCTGATTTTCAAAATAGCTTGCAGATTATGAAGATCGTCGGCGTGCTTCGCCATGAGAACAGTGCCTCGATACGGGGAGGTTCGAAAGACGAATCTAGTAAGAGATATGAGCTTCAGCTTTGAGGATTTCCAGTTTTGAGGACTTCCAATTTTGAGGACTTCCAGCTTTGAGGACTTCCAGCTCTGAGGAAGGCATCAAAGTGCTTATATAGCCGTGATTCTTACACTTGCCTTCCCTTTCATTGCACTTTACACCATCACAAATACCCTTCCACTACCTCACTTGCACACAGCACAACTTCGACGAGATGCACATCGCACCACTCCTCACGCCACTCCTGGCCGTCATACCGACCGTCCTTGGCGGCCCAGTTCCTGGCTCCAGCAATACCACCTCCATCGCAATAGATGTCCGAGACCTGAAGCCCAGCAGCTCCTCGCGAGAGAAAGGATCGGGTGGGGGTATTCATCCTATCAGTGGTCACAACTCCTTCATAGGCGAGGATTGTGGTTGGGGCTTCGGTCGTTTTTTCTATTACCATGACAAGTTCAAGATGATCCAATACACTGTACGACACCCTTTACCAACATGCCCAGCCTAGTATCCTAGCCACTAACGATGCCATGTAGCAACCCGGTTGCCAGGGACGGACTGTCCACACCAAGGCCAAAACGTACAAGGCAGAAAAAAATTACAATCTCCAGCACAAGCACCGCCGCGGAGTCCACCTTCACGGACACTACGTCCCAACGGAGTCGATCCAGTATGCTCTGCCTCCCAACAGACATATGGACTTCGTCGACATTACGTTCTACGATCAGTTCATCAAAGACGGCCACAACCACTACTGCGGTGGGAATGTCGTGCTGAGTAAGGAACCATCCACAGATCTGTTTTTGAATCTTGCTAACCTTGTCAAGAAATCGATGGCACCGAGGACGAGACGATTGAGGGCGACCGGGGTCAATGCTTCGAGACTCCCGGTGCCAAGTGTATGACGGTCAGCCCGACATGGACGGATGAAGTGCACACTGGTCGTTACCACATGCATCATTGAAGTGACCATGGCGCTGAGTGAATGTGCGCGCAGCCCGCTGCTGAAGGCTCGAGGGTGCAAGTAACTGACCGGGTGAAATTTTTGGGAGCCTGCGGCGTCGATGGCGCCTGAGAGGACTTCGGCACAGTCATCCGAAAGCCACGATCTTCGGATTGGACCTCTGATTCTCAAAAAGTCTTGGAAGCCAACGAGAGGCCGACAAAAAACACTCTAGTAAAGAGCATAATAATAATATAGAGTCTACAAGTATAAAAGCGACTTATATTATAGAAGGTATACCTTTGCAAGTTCTAGAAGGCTTCAAATATAACACTAAACTATACCTCGTCTATTTCTGACTCGCAGGCAACTCCCTCGGAGGCTGATCCGTACTCAACTCACTCGGCGGCACCAGCGGCATCTGCTTATGCGTTGACCCTCCGCGGGGCGTATACTGGCCATTAGGCGTGTACACCGGTGTCCCAGCAGCCTCATGCATACTATCACCATGAAGTTGATTCGGAGTATGCTCATATCCTGCAATCCTTGAGCTGTCTTTCCTTCTCCGTAGAAAGAAACCCAATACCGCACCGATCAGGAGACAAGCTACGCCGACTCCTACGCCGACACCGATTCCGATTTTGGCGCCGGAGGAGAGGCCGGAAGATCCTGTGCTGGAGCTTGATGAGGATGAGGCACCAGTGTTGGTGGCATCTGCGGGCGCTGAACCTTGGGATGCTGTGATAGAGTTTGAGGTGGTTGCAGATGATTCTGTAGAGGTTGAACCGCTGCCGGTGATGTTGAAGTAGTGTGATGAGAAACGCTTGCCGATAGCGCCGGTGTCGAGGTTTTTTATCTGCCACAATTCGAAGAAGAAGACTGTGGTGTTGTTAGTATGACTCGACTTCATCTGAGGGATATGCTTACCATTCGGTGTTAAAAGTGCCGAGTCGTTTAGACTGAAGCCGAGGCCTTGCAGGTTGACGTTCCATTGTAAAGTCTGGACGTACGGGACTTGGTTCAGAATCGTCTCATGTGTGGAGTTGTCGTTCTGCCAGAGTACAAGCGATAGAGTCTCGAAGTCGGTCGTCCATTGCAGATTGATCGTCGACCCGATGGCGTACACATTGTTCTCAGTATACTGGTGTTTCGCGCCGGGTGTAGGCGGATTGATGAAGTAGTTCTCTTCCAGCTCTTGAGCAAAAGTCCGTGCAAATAATGAAAGCAAACCAATGATCAACGAGAAAGCACGCTGTGAATACATCATCCAAAGACATGGAAATCAAGCAGAAGAGGCAAGGAAGTAAGACAGAAGAGAAAGCTCCATACAGTATACCACTCTGCCCCTCGATCTTTCACCATCAGTACAGACGAGGAATTTCCAGGTTTACCCATCCAGACTGTTACTGGTAGAAGACCCACTCACTACTGCGCCTCAGCCTCAGCTCGGAAGAACAACAACAAGGCTGTGTGTCATCGTTCCATCGCACGAAAGGTACGGAGAACATGCGGCAGTATCCTAGTCGCGCTGTATATCGAGTGGTCTAAAGTGCGATACAAGCGCTGGGAAAGGAGCTAGTGTAGACCTCGCGAATCCTTCGGGCTTGGAGGAACGCCAAGAACGCCTCGCGTGCTTCAGACAGCCTCGCTAAGAGCTGCCAAGGCGTCTAAACTTCTACTCGGCGACACAGGGCTTGATTTCTCGAGTGGTGGAGTGGGTTTTGTGAGATGGTGTTGGTGGTCAAAGTGGATGGTGAAGATGGAGACTGCTCAGCCCTCATTGCTTGGCATGCGGGTCGACCTTGAACGGTGGAAGGAGCTGAAAATAGGATTTCACACGTGCGGACTGCAGGCCGGGTAGTGAGGGCAGGGATGTCTGCGAATGACAGGCCACCGTGATACCGAGATTATGGTATGTAACACAGAAAGTGCAGTACGCCAAACAGCGAAGCGGCCGTACAATTCTTCAAGCGACTGCAGCACGCCCACATATCGACCTCCTTAAGCAGCAATTGATTCTCTGATGGCCCTGATGCTCGGTGCAAAGAAGTACTCGCCGCCCTGCATTTGCACAAATTGGTTCGTACCTTTAAACGCAACCCCCTGTGTAACAATATCAGGGCTCTTCTGCTTCTGTCCGAAAACTACGTCCAGTCCGTCGCCACGCCCAGGGAAATTCTCGTTATTGGCCCAACTCTGCTGAATGAACTTGTAGCCTGATTCGATACTACTCTGATAGCATGCAAAGAGCAGCCCGCGGTCAGCTCGGTCGTTCCTGTTGTTCTTGTCCCAGTCAGTCCCATAGGTGATGCCACGGCGCATGATACGGGAGTTATCAAAGTCCTGGCGGATATGCGACTTGCGGATGTGGGCGCTCGCGGGGCATTTGGAGTTGGCGAAGGTGAAGTCGTTCTTGAAGGCTTGATCGGGATCATCAATGTCTTTGCCGTTGCGGTCTTTCTTGGAGTTATCGAGAGGGCAGCCTGTGTAACTTTGTCAGCCGTATACTACACGAGAGACCAGAACAACAATGACTTACCACTTGGCCAGCGACCCATAAGCATCGCTCCGAACTTGGTCGGTTCGCCTGGGAAGCCGGCGTTGGCACATTTGTCGTCAAGCATCTTGGTCCAGGTCGCTACATCTTGGCGAAGTTTGCGGAAGACGAGAAAGCTGCCGTCTTGCATCCACGCTGGCTTGCCCGAGTCGCCATCCCTACCAACCAAGATGATACCCGGAGGGACGAAGTTGTTGCCCTTGGCCTTTTGTGGTAAGTTGGTGACTTTGCTGTCAGGGTCTGACAACGCGGCCTGGTCATCGATACCAGTGAGCTGTGGTTGCGAGATGCCATCCTCAAAGCCGAAGCTACGAATGTCAGCATCATGGGTGAGGCAAGAAAGCGGCGAACGTACTGTTCGTGGCCCTTGTTCGCGCCATCTCGAGCACGTCCGATTTCTCTGCCAAGCTCAGAAATGACCGGACTTTGAGCCTTTGCACCAAGCGCGAACAGCGTGCTGGCCAGCGCCTCTTCACAGATATCTTGATCGCTGCCACCAACCTTCAGAACGCCGTCGAGATCCGGCGAGGTGAACTTTTGGTCGTTCCAATCGGGATCTTGGAGGTCGCCCCTCTCTACTGTCGAGCTCATGCCGTTGGCAAAGGCTGGGGCAGCTTTCTTCACATCGGTCATCTTCAATGTGCCCGGTTTCACATTACGAAGCTAATTTACAAGCTTAGCATACCATCTCACAATCAATGGGAAGACTCTCACCTTTTCGAGGCCTCTGCAGGTGAAGGCAATGTTCTGTCCCACGACTGGAAAGAGGAAGTCGCTACTTCGAAAGCCAGGCTTTGGTAGTCTCTGTCGATCTGCCATGATGTCGGACGCGCTAGTGAAGTGAACTTGCTTCAGTCTGGAGGCGAATTGTTTGATGTCATTAATCTTGAAAAAGCAGTAGACTTCAGCTCGCTTTGGAAATCCTCCGAGAAGAATGTCCCCTTGGATGTCATCAAGATTGATGCCATTGGAGAGCGGCGCCATCAGTGGCTGTTGCTCTGGAATGCTGCCCATTGCGAAAAAATATAGTTATGGTAAGGTGAGTCGAGCAGTGTTAGTCGGTGTTACGAGAAGGGAGTTGACTCGTCTTAGGCAGCACTTGTGCAGCTATACTTATATTCGCTTGCAGACCCATGCTTTCACACGATCACGCCAGGCCTTCCGCTATGCCTCGACCAACACACCCGAGCTGCTTCGCTTACTGTGCTGCACATGTTCAGAATGCTTCACATCAGCCAGGCCACATTCAGAGACTGCAGACACGAAGTTCCAGCAGTCCCAGATCTTTTGCCAGAACTGTCTCCAATGGCGTAGGCTCGGTGTAGAAATGGACCTATAGCATTGCGATGGCGGCTGGACAGCCCGTCTCGATCAGACAATGCTACACTGCCACGCGCAATGCCAAGGACGTCCAGGTACTGCAGTTCTGAGATATCCCGGGATCGTGCTATGTAAGTATGCGCCTTCAGCCAGCCACCGATCCGAGCAGCAGCTGATAGAATGCTCACACCGAGTGCTTCGATCAACGGTGCCACCCGAGAGGCCTGCCTCGTCGAAATGGCTGGTGAGTGCTGGACGCAACCGATGGACAGTCTGGTCCGCAATGGGATGCCATAGTACTTTCCTGCTTATACTGAGTGAGCTGCAGGAGTGTTTGACATATCTGAAGGTGAGTGAGAGCTCAGAATAAGGTTCAGCCCAGGGCAGTGAGCTCTGCTGTGTTATGCAGGTCGTGGTTCGAGACCTGTCCAATACCAGCTGTCATAAGGTAAGTCTGCGAAGTCATCGACCCTCTTGTACGTGGCGTCAGGACCCGGAGGATGCGATGGTGGTACGACACCCAACTCCTCATGTCAAGGTGCGCCAAGAGATAGACCAAAGCCACTTTCATGGCTCCGCCGTAAAACAAGCGTCCTCGCAGTAACGAGCTCCAGTACACAAACACGCTGACAGCCTCATGAAGATCGTGCTGTTGTCGCCGCCCCCGCGTTGTTTGATCTATATGACCTGATTCCATGGCTCAGCAGCACTCTAACCCGAATAAGTTCATCACCATCCAGGAGTTGGTTCACCCGCAGATTCGTGACACAAGATAGTCAATCTCATGATTCGGTTCGAATGGTGATGCCGTGGAGAAGAACGTGTTCTCGAGCGGTAGCGGCCATCGAAATTGGCTCCTGCCGTCGGGAGATCTTTCCGCCGATCAAAACAGTACTGTACAGTACAAAAATCACAAGAGCAAGAATATCGCTCGAGCACCTCATACCCCAGTATACTCGCATCATTACGAGCATCAGCAGCCAGGATGCCCGTCTCTCTCGCCGTCCCCGACGGCTATGGCTGTAAGTGCAAAGGACACAAGGCATCCATCGTCTACAAGACATGCCTGCGCCTCGCTCCCTGCGAAGGCACATGTTGCGGTGACGTTGCCGCATGACGTTCACGTACAGCTAACACCCTTCTGTTCTCCAGACACCGCCATCATCGCACTCGGTTTGATCCCCGTGATGAGCTTCGTCCAAGGCATCACAGTCTCAACCTACCGCAAAGCCGCCCAAGTCCCTTACCCAAACGCCTACGCAACCCCCGAACAATGCAAGACCTCCAGGGAAGCCTACCAGTTCAACTGCGCGCAGCGCGCACACGGGAATCTGCTTGAGAACCTGCCGCAGACGATCGCAATGTTGCTATTCGCTGGTCTGTTCTATCCGACTGCTACGCCGGTGTTGGGGGCTGCATGGGTTGGCGGCAGGGCGCTGTATGCGTATGGGTATATTACGAGTAAGGAGAATGGAAAGGGGAGGAGCCTCGGCGCGATGTTTTGGTTGGCGCAGTTTGGGTTGATTGGGTTGTGTGTTAGTGCTGGGGTGAAGATGTTGTGATGGGAAGATATGGGAGGATATGTGAGGGGAGGGAGAGGTGGAAGAATGGGATGTAATGTTTATATGAGGAGTGAGGTGCAGCATTTGGGAAGTGGCTGGTGAGGAGGTCAGAGCAGTTACACAAAATCATCGACAGAAGGACACTCATCACAGGGATGTGGTAATGCTACATTGATGCTGGGCATGAGGCGCTGAGTGCGGTGTGTATTGTTGAATGCTTTTACTGAAGATTGCTGATTACAAAGTGCCATCGAAGTGTTCAAGGTCATTCAATCTACTTATAGGCCACAGAGCGGTCTAAGCAAGCTCCTTGATAAGAGCCTCAAGCTCTTCCTGGGACTTCTCCTTGATCCCCAGCAGCTCATTATCATTCTTCTCAGCCCAATTGCCACCATACTTCTCATTGAAAACACTGACGACGATGAAGCCACCCACAGCCGCACCGATAGCGTCACCACCCTTTTCGAACCCAGCATAAGAGTCCTTCAAGATCTGCTCGGTGCTGAGAGCCTCGGTCTCGCCCTTAAAGTCAGGCTTGACCTTCTTCGCAAGAGCGAGAAGCTCATTCTGCGAGATCGCAGTGCTCTGAATGTACACTGCGCGGTTCTTCGTCTCCTCAGGCTTCTTGAGAATGTTGGCCACGGCCTTACCAATATCTGAGAGAGCAGTATAGCTACGCTTGGTGTCCGGGTTGTCGTAGACTTTGGTTGTGCCCTTGAGGTTCAGTTGGAAGCCAGACTTAATACCCCAGTCCAGGAAGAGACCGTTGACGACGAGAGTGTGGCTGATCTCGTTCTGCTTCTGGCGGAGGTATTCATGGTTGGCGACTTTGACCTTGAAGACTGGCAATGCTGCAGTGTTCGGATTGCCAGGGATGTTGGAGCCAAAGTCTGAGGGAATGAACCGCTTGACACCTGCAGCTATGGCGGCATCGACGAGGGCTGGCTGAGGGCCATAGGGAGGAATAGCGGACACCAAGGCGTCCTGGCCTTTGAGTGCGCTGATTATAGAGTCTTGTGAGTTATAATCCACCTTAATGGTTTCGATGCTTGAAGGAAGGCTCGCTGTGTTGCCACTCTGCGAGAGGACTGTGACTTTGAAGCCGCCGTCTACGAGACCCTTCACGATTGCAGGTCCGAGATTGCCGGTCGCTCCTGCTACTGCTACTTTCTGGAATGCTGCCATGGTTGTATCGTTGTTGTGGTATGAGGGGTCGTCGACCTTGAGCTCGGAGTTCTGTGATATGATGGCAGTGTTGTTTGATCTGGTTCCCACACGTTGTCCAGCAACCTGCCGGTCATATATATATCCTCGAACATGCCTGTGTCGACATCCGATTGTCGCAAGCACGACTGAACCAGGTGCCGTTGCATCAGCAATGTCCTCCACTCCGGACGAAGCTCTCGATCCTGATTGGCCACTCTGGACGGAATGTGGCATTCTGCTGACTATTCTATGCTTTCTAGTAAGATCCGGACCAGCATCGTGGCGTCATTTATGCCTCAATTCCGTCCTTGGTCCTGGTCGTACAGATCGAACACAGTGGGAGGCCGCCTCCCTCAGTCGATGGGGAGGTATGGTACGGCATTGCTCACCTTCTAAGCAATGGCATCTTGGCCGCAACAACGGGTATGTCCGGGCAAGCTGAGAATCCGCTCGGGATCTGTCCGCAGCCGGACAGGCAGCGCAGTGAACATACAGTGCACAAATCTATGCCTTCGACCTCTGGAAACACGTTACGGTCACCTGTCGATGAGATGTGTTGGTGAAGAAGAGTCTAACTTTCGGCAATTGTTGGCTTTTGAGTTGCCGAACTTCTCCCAACCCCATCTCCTGCCATCATGCGTTTCACGGTCATGAACCGAGCCTGGTCTGGGCAGTAAAGGATGCAATGCTCAGCTGCAACGAACGAAAGACCGGAAGCACATACATGCCTATGTCGTAGTGAAGGTGTCCATTCCGACCGACCTGGACAATCACCTCGGCCTCGACCGATCAGGTTTCGCGAACCTCTCGATCTGCAGTAGATGAAGAATCATCGATATACCATGCAAAAGACGTTGTATCAGTGATAGAGGTAGAAAAGGAGGAATGATTGCTTGGCTGCACACATGATCAAGGTATGGACTATTGGATTTCTGTACTCCATACGAATGCGTGAGCCGATGGAAGTTACACTTACATAGCCCATGC
Organism: Mycosphaerella arachidis; assembly: GCA_001297265.1. Lineage (NCBI taxonomy): Eukaryota > Fungi > Ascomycota > Dothideomycetes > Mycosphaerellales > Mycosphaerellaceae > Mycosphaerella > Mycosphaerella arachidis. Next base: position 103,445 of record LIHB01000083.1, read on the forward strand.
TGCTCGATAAAGTGCGGGTCCCCACGAGCAGACTACTGTTCGTAGTGCTACGGGAGCTTTGTCACCAAACCTGGATCAAGTACATGCTATGATGCGGCCAATCACCATGTCGATCGGCCGCCTCTCGCTCTCGAAAGCGCTATGTTTGCTCTGAATGGGATCGTAGTCTGTCTACTAATACAACAGCGGGTCTCCATAACGCACCCAATTATGTACAAATATCATGGACAGCAGAACTACGTGATGACTGTAGCCGCACGGGAGAGTTCTCTGGAGCCGCGAGAAAAAGCAAAAAAAGAGGTCGCCTTGAGCGCAACGACACTCGAACAGAACGAAGCCTACGGGACAGGCACTGAACACATGACCCCGGATTCAGCTACATCGATCTTGACACAGACCACGCTGCCCGCGGTTCTGAGGTCACATCATTACGCTGATGATGATCGCTGATGGGCAGGGAGTACCAAGAGCTATATGAAGCTTGTAGGGACTGTGCCAGGCAGGTAGAACTTCTTAGGAGATAATCGTTATACTGCTCAGCAAGCACCTGCCACTTCTCTCAATCACACAGACTCTGGACCACCGTGATCAAATGGCGAAGGCGTGTCACAGACCAAATGACATCACCTTGAAAGTGCAAAAAGCAGAAGGAAAACCCAAAAAGGGACCACCACCAGCGCAAAGGTATCCAGGAGAAATGCTATGCTGCTGGTTGCAACAAACCCACGAAGGGCAATGCGTCATGCTGACTTCCACCTAGACCACGGTGCCGGTGATGTATGAGGGGAGCCATTATACTGATGGTCATCGCTGGTGGGCAGACGATCTGGAGGGGACTATGTATGTTGCGTTAGAAGGTGACGACAATAGGCATGTTTCGACTGTGGCGATTGCGAGTGATGGGGAATTGGCATATCTAGGGCGCTGGAGTTAAGAGGTTGTGTGCATAAGTTCGTTGGACATTTCGACCCAGCACGCTCTAGGAATCACCATCATTACTTCACTCGATGGCATCCTCTTTCTTTCCGTCAGCTCTACCTATGCCTGGACCCAACAAGCTCTTCATTTCAACAACCCCTCTATCTCTTCTCCCCGATACCCTAGAACAAACAACACATCCCGCAATGTCCCACTATTCAGCCTCGTCGGCGCACTACTCTGCACCTTCGGCTTCGCATTGAACGCCACCCCCAGTCCCGCCACTTCCATCATAGGCAAATCATTGCTTCCATCACCAACCGCCACAACCCTCTCCAGCGGAATTCCCTCCTTCTCCGCAATCTCCTTCAGCAGCAGCTGCTTCTTCACCCCATCAATAATCGGCTTGCCTTCCACAAGTTCGCCAGTAAGCGTTTGACACTTTTCGTCGGCGACGAGATGATTAGCATAACAATAATCCAACCCCAACTCCTCCTGGACCCACTCCGCAAGGGGCACAAACCCTCCACTCAACACGGCCATCTTCCACCCCAACCCTTTCAAAACTTTCGTCAGGTCCCTCGCTCCAGGAGTAAAACTCACAATCCCCCCCTTCTTCATCTCCTCCCAAATCCCCGTCGGCACACCCTTCAAGTACCCGACCCTCGCCCGCAAACTCGCTTCGAAATCCGTATAAGGCTCCTCGCCGCGCATGGCAGCTTCGGTAATGGCCGAGACTTTGTCGTAGACGCCTACGCACCGCGCCAGCTCGTCGATGACTTCTTGCTGGATGAGGGTGGAGTCCATGTCGAAGACGGCGAGGCCGGGTTGGCGGTGGAGGGAGAAGAGGTGGAAGGGTTGGAGGATGAGTTCCACTTCATGATGGTCTTGGAAGGACCTGAGATCATTGTCGGTTAAAGACTTGAGCTGCCGTAGGGAGAAGGAGGATTTGAATGTGAGGTGGAGGGAGGCGACTTTTCCATCGTCGACGTCAAGAAAGTCTGGTTGAGGTAGTGACTTCTGGAGGACGTGGAGGTGTGGCGCGACATGGTTGTGGAGGTCTTTGAAGAGAGCCTGCCAGACCTATAGAGTGATCAGTCGTGTGCATATGCATGTCCGTTCAGGTGTTTGTCTTTGGACATGTCAAATGATCGCTGGTCTTGGCACGCTGCTCTTGCTGCAGGTCGACAGCTTGTCTCAACGACTTCCGGTTGAACATAGACCTACCTCAGCTGGCTTCTTCGACTTTGCAAAAATCAAGAGCACGACATTGGGCTCTGCCACATTCGATGCTGAAGTCATCCTCTCACAATATTTCGCTCAATGGCACATTGTTGTCAATGGCAGATTGAGACTTTTGCTTGGAGGAAGACACGCATGACTCAGCGCCGATGCGCCGAGAGACGTCCGATAGAAGTGGTATATTCACACTGTACATCTTCTCTGTCGACACTATCTACAGTCTGCATAGCTTCCATGGATATCATAAAAGATCAAAGTCATCCAATCGTATCTCAGTCATTTGTCTCGTTCAGAAAATCTTCAGACATTACCTTGCCCACTTTCCACCCAAGCTTGTTGCGCTGCTGGACTGAGCTCAATCAGCGTTTCCATTCCAGCAACAAAGACACCATCTAGTCGGAGAAGCGCTAGATTGAGCAAGTCACAACTCCTGCTCTTGATCCTTAGGAGGCTTCGCCATGCCTTGAGGAGCGCAAGACACTCTTTGGCATCGGGTACTGCCGGCGATGTGACGAAGAGGAGCAGCATGAATGAAGAGGCGATCGTGAAGTTTGTGCGTGAGTCTATCAAAACATGTCAGCCATGGGTCGTTACGTTATGATGATGGGGCTCAAAACTTACAGCTCGCCCAAAAGGCTTCCAGTTCCCTCGCGTTCAAGCACTCAAGGAAGTCCGAGACCTCCTTCGCCACGGTCAGAGCTCCAGTACGCAACGCCGTGACTGCAGCTGCGTTCGAGTCGGTCACTCGCGGTCTGAGCATCGCACGAAAGAGCTCCATTTTGGCTGTGATGTACGCTAGCTGTAGCGATCCATTCCCATCGAGCTCGAGCTGCATCGATCTCCGTCGATGACTGCTATCTGGCGAGCCCATCATAAGAGTACCGCTCGGCTGATTCGGAAGCAGATCAGGGGGCAGATTTTGATACCACTCTGTCAAGCGGATCCGCAGTGGCTTCGCGACTTCCAAAGTAGCCTCGAGACTTTTGTGTAGCTCTCTCGCCGCCTTGATGCTGAAGAGGTCCCGCAGAATGTCGTCAACAATCACTGTTAGCTCACAGAGCTTGACGAAGTGCTGCGCAGCTTGGTCAGCCTTGCCGTCGCCGAAGTCGTCGCTCCGTCGATCCAGCTCTGGGAAGTCATCTTGCGTCAAAGGCGGCACGTCCCAGTCGTCGCCTTGTATATGGCTGCTGCGACCGAAGTTGAGCGCCAGCCACTTGTCTTGTATGTATACCGCCCACGCCAAGCGCTTGCGTTGCTTGATCTCCCACGAAGGAATGGGCCAATCTGTAGGATCACGGTTCAAACCTAGCGCTTGCGCAATGCTCACTGCAGTGGACATCATGACCCACTTGAACGGCGTATCGCTGACATGTCTGTTCGTGGGACGTCTTTGTACAAGCAGTAACAAGGTCTGCATGACGGAGATGCTGGGCGTGTGCAGCAACGGTTGACACGACCGCCACGCGATCTTGAAGAGCGCGTCTGCCGAAGGAGGCGTGTACACTTCCACGCACAGCTTCTCGTCCCATGCGCAGAATGGCAAAGCGTGTCCGTAGATTGCAGCCAGCACACAGGGTGGTATCTCTCGTGGTGTCTGCACTCCATCCACATCTCTTTCACCACCCTCGCGACTGAGCAGAGGAAAGTACGGCTGTACGTACTTGTAGAACAGCCTTACCAGGCGCTTGCCGATCTCGTCACTGACAATATCTTCGAGCTCCCGTCGCCATCTGTCTTGCGTATCTGACTTGTCCTGTGGCTGTGCTTTCGAAGCCAGCGCATTGTGCTGTATCATGAAGAAGGTCGGTATCGTGCTGTCGTTCTCGCCGGGTCCGCTGTTCATCTTTCGCATTCGTACTGACTGGAACGTCGCTTCGTTGTATTCGTCGTATCTATACTTTGAGAGGAGGTAGGGATCTGACTCTCCACTGATGCCCACGATCTGAGCATTGGAAGAGTTCTGTCGATCTAAGGAGGGTTCGCCGCTGGTCGAGTCAAAGGGTAGTTGAAGGTTCGGTGGTAAACTCGCCGGCTGCGATTGGGGGGATGATGCGCCCATGGAAGAGCGATTATGGTGATGATGGAACTTGTGCGCCATCGTGTTGCCGTTGCTCGTCGATGCAGACATGGGCTCCAACGTGTCGAAGTTCATGGGCGCGTGGTACAGCTGAGGATCGAAAGGAAAGTCGTGCTGCATTCCACCACCGTTCATGGCCATTGCTGGCATTTCGAATGGCGTCATGTTATTTTCCCAAGGCATGATGTCCGGCTGCATGTCCATAGCATTGATGCCACCATTGCTGAAGTGCGCACTGCTGTCTATGCTGCCGTTTGTGGTGTGCTTGAAAATGCCCTCCACTGCCTTGTGGTTCTGCGTTGTCTGCTCGTTTGGCCTCCGTCTCTTGGCGGGAGTCTCGACGAAGGTACACTCCTTGTTGTAGCGAATGCACAACTCACATGGCGGACTGGCTGCGAGGTGGCAGGCGGCCTTTTTATAGCGACAGAAGTCGCATGGCCTCTTGTTGCGCGACTTGTATGCTCTTGCTCGGTCTATGGCATCGGCGGCCGGGGCGGGGTGCTGTTGGCCTTGTTGGCCTTGTGGGCCGGGCGGCGAGGCTTGCTGAGGAGTGTGGAAGGAGCCCATGTGTGGTATTGGTAGCGGAGGCGGCGAATAGGCGGCATGTGTAGGGAGCGCCATTGTTATGACTCGATCGATGCTCGCCGCCATCAATCCTGCATGTGGCTCACCAACAGGTACGCCCCCAACAGCGACGGGCGCCCCGCTAGAACTATTGGGCTGCTAGCCACGATGCGACGACTGTGCTGCTAGTCTGTCGCGAATCGATTGCGTGCAATGGTCAGAAGGATTGGCGCCTGCCTGATAGCGGCTGCATCCAACATGGTCGAATCCTTGATCGTCAACAGGAACGATGCTTCATCACGCTGCGGCAGTTGGAACCCCTCCAACAAGAGCGGCAGTCTCACGCGCGACAACTCCCATGTACTCGCGCCTGAATGGCGATAGTCGTGCAACCTTGCTCCACACCGGAAGGTACTGTCCAGTGTCCACTGCTGTCAAGATACAGAGGTACAGTACAGTACTCGTCCACCTTCCAGCTTCCACAAGCTTCACCCCGATCAGATACGGGATATGCCGCCTATATGTGGTCCAGCGATATCATGGCCGCCACGTGAGAAGGCAATCCTCTCCGGCTTTCGAAGGCATTGGCGAATCATGACTCCTTCTTCAACATTTCTTACCTCACCACCGTCAAGATGTTGGTCATGGAAATTCTGCAGACCTCCACTTTCCGCGCTTGACTGATGGTCCTTTCCACCCTGGTCCTGATCCTGGTCCTGGTCCTGGTCCTGGTCCTTGACTCCCCTCGTCAACACTGCACGCACGTCTGGACTCGATGGCACCCACGATAACAACAGGTGATGAAAGTCGAGCCACGATAACACAGACCCTGTGTCGATAAGAACGAGCCTGACGCCACAGCTCGTGTTCATGCATCAATGTGCCGTCGGCCGCCAGTGCGGGCCGTGAACCTGGCCTCTTCGCCGAATAGTCCTAGCACTGTGACATGACACTCGTCGCGGGCGGTGTTGATGGGCAAATATCTCCGCGTACATGCAATCAAGCAGCGGCGAAGCAAGAAGGTAATGTTGTAGCGTTTCATTCCCTCCATCAACGCCGTACTCATTACACATCCCTGCCTTTGTTTCCTTATCGCATCACTTGCAGTCCAAACAAGCACAACAAAATTCACCCAACAGGATTAAGGATCGAAGCTGCCGTGCACGCGTAGGAGCTCACCACTAGGACGACACCATCACCAGCAATTTCTGGCCAACAGTCTCGGACTCGGATTTACCACCATGGGGCGCAACATCAGATTAGCAGCCGCCCAGATGGGCGCCACTCACCGAGCATCGCCACGAGAGGAGACCCTGCAGCGTATGATCAAGCTCACGGATCAAGCAGCGTCGGGAGGAGCCGAGGTCGTTCTGTTTCCAGAGACGGCCTTCACCACGTTCTTTCCGCGTCATCTGATCGAAGACCAAGCAGAACTGGACTCGTTCTTTGAACATGGCGATATCACAACATCGCCTCGGACTGCGCCTCTATTTGAACGGGCACGATTCCATGGAGTGGATATCTCCGTTGGCTTCGCAGAAGCTTGCGACAATGGCGATCGCTTCAACACTTCGATATACTACCATGCCAAGTCGAGGTCGATGCTAGCGAAGTACAGGAAGATACACCTGCCCGGTGACTTTGAGCCGTTCAGTGATCCGAGTGCAACGAACCATTTGGAGAAACGCTATTTCAAGCCTGGGAACTTGGGCTTTGAGGCGTTCAGAGTGCCGGACCTAGCTAATGGCACAGAACCGATCTTTGGCATGACGATCTGTAACGACAGAAGATGGCCAGAAGCATGGCGGTGCTTAGGCTTACAAGGTGTAGAGGTCGTGCTGTGTGGCTACAATACTGCTGGTTTTGCGCCTCATCTCTGGGGTGGCGATGTCAAGCAGGATCCTAAGGTATGTGCTGCGGTCTTGCAGATTATGGACAACGTGCACTGGGAATAAGGAAAGGCTGGCTGACTATCATGGCAGGCCGCAGAACAAGACGCACTCTTCCATCATCGGTTAGTCATGCAGTCCAACAGCTACATGAACGCCACCTTCTCCGTCTCTGCTGCAAGGTGTGGTCTGGATGACGGCAAGTATGATCTGATAGCTGGCAGCTGTATCGTTGACCCAGAAGGAAAGATCTTGGCAGAAGCCAAGACTAAAGAGGACGAAGTCATTGTCGCAGATTGTGACCTCGATAAATGCAGGCAAGGCAAGACCAGGACTTTCGACTTCGCAAGACACCGGCGCGTAGAACACTACAGCCGAATAGCCGAGCAGACAGGTGTGGTTGAGCCTCCCAGTCTAGACGCTCAAGAAAAAGGGAAGCCAGTCGTTGCCATTCCCACGAACCATGACGGCACCGCGAAGGTCAGAGACACCAGCCAGCAAACCTCGAATACCGCAACGACCTCAAACATCACGTCGAAGTCCTCAACATTACCAGCACCGTTCGAACCGATCCACATACTCCTCGTCAACCCTAACGCCACCCAATCAATGACCGATGCATGCGTCAAATCAGTCCAAGCTACCCTCCCTCCCGATGTCAAAGTCACCGGCTTCACCGGCCCATTTAACTCCGCTCCCACGGCAATAGAATCCCACACCGACAACATCCTCTCCTCCGCCGCTTGCTTCCGGGCCCTCCTTCCCATCCTGCAAAGCGAGTCCTACGATGCCGTCTTAGTAGCCTGCTACTCCGACCACGCCCTCATTCGGATGCTCCGTGAAGAGTTCACCATTCCCTGCATCGGAATCATGGAAGCGAGTCTCCTCTACGCTCGCACGCTGGGTGCAAAATTTGGGATCGTGGCGACGTCTCAGCGCAGTAAGACGGGACATGGAGGGAATGTTAGGAATTATGGGATGGAAAAGTTTTGTGCTGGAATTGAGTCCTGTGACCTTGGAGTGCTGGACTTAGAGCGGTTGCCGAGGGAGGAAGTCTTGGGAGTTCTGAGGGGGGTTGCGAGGAAGTTGGTGGAAAAGGGGAGTGAGGTTTTGTGTCTGGGGTGTGCGGGCATGACGGATATGAAACTTGCTGTGGAAGAGGTCGTCAAAGAGGAGGGTGTGCAGGTTGTTGACGGGGTTGTTGCGGGTTTGCAGCATCTTGTAGGAGTGGTAAGAATGGGTGGACGAACTAGTAAAGTTGGTCTTTATAGGAGCGGTGCTGCTGGCCGTGCGAAGCGAGGGCAGGAATATGTATAGTGTTAGGAAAACCGCTAAATTACTCCGAGAGGGTACATTATGTTAAGAATAACTCCTATAGAGTTATTTTAGCAAAAGTTACTCCTATAGTAGGATCTACAGTAACAAAATTACTCCTATAGAGTAATATATCACTCCTACAGTATAATACTCGTTAACAGCGCTACAATTCGTAGGTATCCTATAAGAGCAGTTTTATAACAAGTAGATAAGGTTAAATGCAAGGGGAGAAGTAAATAAAAGGAGAGTATATTAAGATACGGTATAAAGAGCCGACCTTCGGTATAACATACATTACATTATAATGTGTTTATGATCTGTAGAAACAGTACTAAATATAGTACAGGTGCAAGAATTTACTTTTTGTATCTATACTACCTATCTAACTACCTACTGAATTAAATTAAACATCTACCCCTGTTGAGGTGTATCGTCGCTGATGGGATCATCCTGTGTGGTCGGGATCGGACCCTTCCGGCGAGACTTGGTCTGGAGACGTTCTGGTGGCGCATTTGATGAGTTCGAGCGGGAGGTCATCCGCGTGTCCATTGCTTCAGGATTGGCGCGATGCCGAGTCTGAGCACCTGGCACGGGGGAACTGTTCTCAATCTTCAAGAATGCCGGGCTGCCTGGCGGGGACGAATTTTGCTGGGGCCCAACGAGATCGTCTTCTGAGCGAGGCGCTGGTGAGTGAGGTAGCGATAGAGCATCATCGCGTCCTGCACGATTGAGGCGTTCAGGCTCCGCCTCATAATCTGGACGATATGTGTCGCCACGAAACCTGCCTTCATACTGTCGAAGTCACTCTCGCAATGCGGGATCGACGTTAGGATCTTCCATCAGCATTCTAGCAGCACCTCTCACACCTGGTAGTGGTGTTTGTTGGTAAGATAGAAGATGTCCCTTACCACCGACAGTGCCGCTGCCATCACTGCGCAACTCCACCTTGCTAAGGCCAGCGATATATGTACTATTTGTTCTTTGTAACTCTTTTTATACCTATACATGAACATCTCTGTCTCATGTGACTACTCGGTCTCCGCCCTTCAACGGCAGTCGAGATCTTGTAGGTATAGCATTCGACAACATATAGAAATGGGCCATGTCACCTTCCCTTGGAGCGATGACTTATTCAAATTCTAGCCAAGAATGTTTTAAGAGCTCGGATGCGGAAGCTCGCTGTTCTGGATCCCATCGGAGCATGTGCCGCAAGAAATCAAAAATTGGTGCGTGTTCAGGCTCCATGTCCACGCGCTCCTCTAGTGATACCTGCTCAGGCTCCCCATGTTTGAAATTCCCTATAATGCTTAGCGCTGAAAATGTCCAGAGGAATGAAGTCCGTACCTAGTTCGTCGAAGTGCTTGTCTTTTGCGGCGCAGTGAAGTAAGAGGTTTGCTGGCGGAGGACCCAGATACTGAAGCATTAGCTTGAGTGTCTCGACTTCGTTTGATTGTCCAAACAGCCGCTCCCCGAGCGCTAGCTCCCAGACCTGTCGATTTGAACTCTAGTTAGCTGAGCCGGCACTGGGTACGTGATTTACTAACAAGGACACCTAAGCTCCAGATGTCGATTTTGCTATCCCAGCTTGACCCGAGTAGGACCTCCGGAGCACGATACGGTAATGCCTGAACCATGCCAGAGTGTGGAGGGGATCCTATTTTTGCCGAACCGAGATCACATAGAATTGGATATGTAAGTTCGTCCTGTCTCATCTCTCGAGATCGATAAAGAGGGAGTCCATCCGGACTCATCTTGGCAAAACTTGGGCTTTCTTTCTCGGAAGCTACGAAGGCATTCAAGATGTCCCCTTCATCGTCAGGGAGCGTGATCTGGATATTATCCAATTTGATATCTAGATGTTCTGCGTAAGTCGTGCTAATTCCAAGATCGGCTGCACCATCGACTTACCCGTGTGAATGACATTGTGCTCATGGAGAAAGTCTACAGCGTGTAGAATGTAAATGATTATCCGGCGGACCTCTTCAATGTGAAAAGATTGCGAACGCCTCCATGACAAAAATTCTAGGAGGCTTGGACCAAGCGGCTCGAATATGAAGCACTGATGATGATGGCCATCGGCAATAATGGTGAAGATATCTTCTGACTGGCGCACGCAATATCTTCCGCGATTCTGGGAGTTTGCCGCGTGATCTTGAAGATGCTTAAATACGCGTGCTTCTCTTGTATCGCCTTGGTTCGCCGTCGCGAGTTTCATTACCTTGAACGAGCTGCTGAGCCGCGAAAGCATTAGTTATTGCGGCAGTTGAGAAAAGTAATGGCATACTTCTTGTAGGCACAGAGCCACGTGGTGGAAGTACCACCATAGCCCAGCTTTACTTGTACTTTGTACTCGTCTCGAATCACTTGCCCAAGTTTCGCTGGGTAATAGCGCGAACTTTTGAAGCACGGGAGGCTCTCTTCTTCGATAGGCTCGGGAACCGAGGACATGTTGCGCGCATTCGTCGGCTTCGGTTTAGATATGGAATGAAAGAGAGTCGCGAGAGACCTCGCTCGTTGTGACCAGATTCGAGGGGGTGACATACCGAATCGAGAATTCATGTTCGATAGGTTTAGTGTTGTAGAGAGGTCTTTTAGCGAGTACAAGCTTCTAAATTAAAACGATAGGGTAGATTAGTAACCCTTATAAACTGTACATAGTATAAGTCTATCTAGCTACAGAAATAGTATAATATAGGGTATATATACTAAATCCTAACTAGTATAGCTACTAGTTACCTAATCTATAATACTCCCCCTTTAGACTAACTATTATAAAGTTAGCCTAATTAATTTAATATTATCTCTATTACTATATCTCGCTCTAAATACCTTTTATAGCCTTACTTACTAGGTTTCCCGCTCTATTAGTACGTACTAAGTATAGGGATCTTACTAGATCTACTTATAAATAAGATCTATATAGACCTATATTAGC